>PVKS010006507.1:0-78060 GCA_004027875.1 Aplodontia rufa
GAGGTTCAGCTGGCTTGTAGAAGAATTGGTGGTAAACAACTCTAAGGGGTTCAGCTGGCTTGTAATTAGCAAATTGCCTGACCGCATGACTAAGCTATTCGGCCACTCATTTGTTACAATTGGAGAAAGGTGTTTGCATTGTACCCTATTGGCTGTTGTAATGGATAAATAGAGTAGCAGCTAGTCAGGTAAAGCAAGCAGCCAAAAGAAGGAAGCAGCCAAAGAGAAAGCATAGAACCAGAGGAGAAGAAGCCAAAGAAGCAGCAGCAGCAGAGACGTCAGAGAGATCAGCAGCTTAGAAGATCCAGGTCCCATGGTCCAGCTGCTGCCGGCGTTCGCCCCCTTGTTCCCGGCTCCCCAACCCTTCCTAACTCAGCCCCTCGGAGGACGGCCCAGCGTTAAGCCGTTCTGCCCGCTTCTCGCACAGGAACGCTGTGAGGAGCGACTCCTCTTCCCCCATCCTCAGCCCTGTCCTGCCGGCCGGCTGCCGGCTCCCAATGTCCTGCTGGCCCCCGAGGAACGGCTAAGGTCCCCCGAGGCCGTTCCTGCCGCTCCCCCCTCCAGAACCCTGGTGGGGGCAACACAAACCAATTTCCAGAATTATCCTGGGCCCGTTGTAGCATGTGGTAGGTAGAGTGAAATGCACCTGGCATAATAAAATTATCGTTCTCTATAATTCTGTGATCGCATGAGGTAATTCCATAACTATTCATAGAAGCAATTTCAATATTCCATCTCGAAAAGTGACACGTAAATGTGTAAACAGCATCAAAAGCCCACCATTTGATTCTCCATTTAGGATTAGAGCACTGGATGAGACTTCCACTTGAACTTTTCCACCAAATCCCTCCAACAGCCAAGACTGACTCTCTCTGGAGGTCTGGAGGATTAGCTTAAGGCAGTGGCTGCAAGGTTAAAATTTCATTGAAGTTGTTTTTAGCAGCTAAATTTACTATAGCTAAACGATGGAACCAACCCAAATGCCCCTCACTGGACAAGTGAATCCAAAAACTATGGTATATATATATATATACAAATGGAATACTACTCTGCTATCAGAGAGAACGATATCATGGCATTTACAGCCAAATGGATGGAAATGGAAAAAATTATGCTGAGTGAAATATCCCAAACTCAGAGACTCAAGGGCCGAATATTTTCTCTCATGAGGAAGCTAGAATACAACCAGAAACAGACTGAAAGTTGTCTAAGCTAATAATAACCTAAACATGGGTGAATTATTACATTAACAAGAGGAACCTTGTCTATGATGCTGGGGGACTAAGGGAAGGGAGCGGTGGGTGGAGTGGAGGAAAGGGCAGGGAATAGAAGGTTCATCAAGGTAGGTGGAGGGTGGGAGTAGGGGGGTTATCTACCCAGTGGAAAATCTTTGACTTCCATGAGAAGCCCAACTAACATGGGGGTAAAGTAGGGGGTAACATGGGATTGGGGGGAACCCAAAAGTGGGAAACCATGGACTAGGATCAGCCTCAGCTTGCTCTGTCGTTACGCATATGTTCACTGTTCTGTGGCAATTATTCCCTCCTAAATGTAAGACTATGTTGAACGAATAAAAAAAATCACTGAGGTTCCTTTTATTAATCTTAAAAACTCATGTAATTTTTGATAACAAAGAATGTTTTGATATAAAAATAACACTTTAATTACTTGCCAGTTAACTTATTTACTTTTCTCCCAACCAGGGTGGCGGGGGGTAGGGATGTAAGAGGTATGTATGTCAGGAAGTGTGCTTAGAGCATTACAAACGCTGTTTATATAATTTTCACATACACACAGCGGAAGAGTAGTATAATTATCCCTGTGCATTTTGATTTATAAGACAAAGGTGTGCCACCCTTAGGAAGGGAAGAAAAAGGATTCTAAGTCCAGATTGTTTGACCCCCAAATTCTGGTCTCCTGAATAGTATGACCCCTCTGTTGACTTTCTACGGTTTGCATAGCATCCATCTATTTACATGCCCTTATTGAAAGAAATATCTACATCGGGTTTAATCAAGTCACACTGAGGATTGCACTTAGTTTACGAAAACGATATCATGACAGCTCAGCTGACTGTCAGAGCTCAGGGGCCCGCAGCATCTACAAGATCCTGACATCAAATAGAAGGAGGCCTCCCAAATCAGTCCCCAGAGATACTCTATCAGGAGCCTCCGTGCACCTGGACTAACATGATCTGTAGAAATGCCCATCTCTACCTCCCTGCTAACCACCAGCCCAGTTTCCCAAGGCATCCCTGGGCCAATTCACCAGGGCTCTGGTGCAGTAAAATGCACCTGATAAAATAAAAAGGATTTGTACAAAACACCCCCAAGCACAGAGTATGGATCTCAGCAAGTTGTCTTAAATCCACATGTGAAAATAGTACAGGCAATCTGGCTAAGACTCAAATCAAAGCAGCCCTCCATGTGAGAAGATAGATCTCTTTCTTCCAATGCCTGAACTCACTCTTTTCTGGACATGCGAGGATCAATTTTTAAACCAACGAGGAATTTTCAAAACTGAGAAATGATACGGTTTCAGAGAAGCAGTACTTGTGTTTACCTTCAGGGTTTAAGCTAGCAGCAGTATGTTGGGAAATTGTCAGGGAATCCCAGTGGCACTCTGCCCTTCACCACACACCCTGGGTGTGGGAACATCAGAGCCAGACAGGCTTGGGTTCAAAATCCAGCTTCACCATGTTTACACTGTGTGATCGCAATGAATTATTAAACTTCGGTATAATAGTTTTCCTCTCCTTAAGATAGGAATGGCAGTGCTTTCCCAGGCAAGATGAATGAGAGGATGAGCAGAAAGCTCCTGGCACAAGTTCAAGTTCCCTTCTTCCTGCAGCTCACATCTTCTATTCTCATACCTCCATGCCTTTGCACAGACTGCTCTCCTAGAATACCACTCCTCAGTTTATACCTAGAAAAGCCTCCTTGATTTCCCAAGGCCCAGTTGAGAAGTGACTTATTCAAGGAAGACTTGTAAGGTTTTCCTGGCACCCTGTCACAGAAATTATATTTCATTTTATTCCGTGCTCATTAGATGTTAGTTCCTCCTGGAGCAGGTGGTGAGTCAGGAACCTGTGGGCAGTAGGACCAGCAGGTTCACCAGCTCATCCTGAGTCATGTGCCCTGGGGAAACTGAGCCACTTCATTGTGCAAGTGGCTGGCAGGAGTGATGCTGACTGGTGCAGGGCCTGTGCTGAAGCTGAGGATCCATTAACATGATGAACAGAGAATTAATGGGTACTAAATAGGGGAAGACCCTGTGGAAGATGTGAAGGTGAAGTATTTATTGAAAGAAAAAGATTCTCAGCTCCAAAAGAGTTCATTACCTAATAGAAGAAACGCACGGACAGAGCAACTACAAAATCCAGGTAGAAAGCTAACCACTCCTAAGAGTGGCTCACATAAAGTACTGGGGAACTTGAGAAGGGAAAGGAAATGAACTTGCATCCAGTTTGTACTAAGCACTGTGCAAGATAGGTTTATAAATGTCATCTCCCAACCAGCCTGACAGGAAACTGCATTGGTCCCTATTCTCAGATGATAAATCTGAGACCGAAAGTGGGTTAAGCAGCATACCCAAGGATGTAAGGCTAGAAAGTGGTGGAATTAAGATAAAACCCCATGGTGACTTCATGCTGTTCCCTTTTACTCCCCAAACTCCAATTTTCATATACTCATGATGACCTGGGAGCAATCATTGCAAATCTAAATGACACTATTTCCTTGATATTTGAAAGGACAGCAATCCTTTCATCCCCAGCATTTAGACACAGCATGCAACAGCCTATTATTAATGTGCTGATACCCTGCATTAGAGCCTGCAGGTCAATACCAACTCATTTTGTCATAATAAATGAATGTTCAAGTCAATGTGGACAAAACTTCCATTGCCTGACTCTCAATGCCTGCATTAAGGCAGAGTTGATCACTTCCTCTAAGGCCAAACATAACCCCCTAGTGCATGTATGTAACTGTTAGGTAGTTAATTGCCTTCCACTTCCAAAGAGGCAGGCATTCAGAGATCACCACCCACTCCCTTGCAACAACTCTTCAGTATTTCATCTTTCTTGACAGCCAGCCAATCCATCACAGGGCCTCTTTCATAATTTGTATTGATTTGCATTTATCCACCGTAGAGCCCATTTGCAGACCATCATTTGAGTGCTTGGTCATTTTTAATGACCAGGAAAACTGTCATTTGGAGTTGACACAACTTTGAAGCATCCATGTGAAACTCAAGAGTGTTCAGCCCACTCACCTTGAAGGCTTCAAGATCAGCCCAATATCAGTGGCTTTAATAATTCAGCCACAAAGCCAATTGGAACTTGTCTCTCACTCTGCAAGTCTCAGCCACGTGACCTATGATAGTAGATCCAGGGCAGCCCTACAGAGATGAAAAGCACAGGTCACCCACAGGCAGGCTGAGGCCTCAGCTGGCTCACAGAGAGAATGAGCTTGGACCACATGGCATTTCTAATTAGAACTACTTGGCAAGATTAAACATTTTGTACGATGTTACACACAAATCAGATTTTCCACTTACCTTGGAACCAGGCTGCCTGGCAGACTCAGACCCACATGCCCACCTGATGATTATCAGCTGGAGCTGTTAGGCAGCTTCTCCTAGATAGATGGGTCCCCCCAATTCCAAGTGTATTTTACCCACATGCTTTAGCACTTACATAATAAGCCCCTTGTGACATTTGAGCATATGGCCTCTAATTTAACTATAAGAGATTGATGTTCAAGCCTTGATTCCCCTGGCAACTGGAAGTGTAGATTCAGGCAAGACACATATACTCTGAGCTTCTGTTTTCTCATTTGTAAAAACTAGAAAGTGGTTCTATTCATGCTCCTGTAGTTTAGGCTAGACACTTTGCTAAATACAAAGAATGCAAAGATAAATTAGAGATAATATTTGTCCCCAAGAGGCTTCTGATTTAGGAAAATACATGTAAATAATATATTTCAAAATCATGTGTGTCAGTGTCCAAAAATGCAGGAATGTGCAGAGTTCCAGGTTTCTATATGAAAGTCATCCATTCCAAAGACCTAAGGAAGACAGCCTAAGAAGTGATATTTGAAGACAATAGGCAGGAGAAAGTGTGTGTGAGGTATGGGCAGAGAGCAAGCCAAGGTCCATGCCTCACTTAGGTCAAAAAGATCAGTTCCAGGATATCTGAGAACCTTTGAGCAATCAGTCTAATAAACTTAGACTTTAGTCTTTGGGCAATGTGGAACCACTAAAGACTTTGGAGAGGGAGTAAGAGAGATAAGACCAAAGGAGTGTAGTAAGAAGGTCAATGTAGAGGACCTGGGGCACAAAGGCCCCTCTTGTCTGCATGGAATTCTTGGGTGGGTTTGGTTTAAGAAGGTAATCTGAGAGAAAAGTTACAATTCACATTCAGAATGGAGACATCCAACTACCTGTTATTTCCAGACTGTCACAAATCTGATACATAGCAGGTGGAAGGGCCAGTAGGTGTGCATGGTGGGAAAAGATCTTCAAGGGCAGAGAGGTATTTGAGTTATAAGAACCTTCAGAGAGCCAGATTACTACAAGAGAACTGGTCTCTCTTGTGCAAACTGGTCTTAAACCACCAGGAACATTGCACTGGCACCTGTCATTCAATGCATAAAAGAACAGGTATAGAATGTCTAGCATCCATCTTATTTTTTCTTTTCCTTCTCAGAGGTGTGGAGGACACATTGGTGAACAGGAAAATTAAAAATAGAACTTATATTACAAACACAAGTAGGCATGTTTGAAATGACCCTTAACAAGTAAACACATAAGAAAAATCAAAACCAATGAAGCAAGGTATAAAGAAAATGAAATAAGATAATGTTGTAGAGAATGGGGAAGACAACATTTGAAAGGATGCTGAATATTACAGTGACACTCCTACATCAATGTTTACAGCAGCACAGTTACAATAGCTAAATCATGGAATCAACCCAGATGCCCTTCGCTGGATGAATGGATCAAAAACTGTGAGATATATATATATATACACACACACACATGCAATGGAGTTCTATTCAGCTATTGAAAAGAACACAATCATGGCTTTTGCACATGAGAGGATGGAAATGGAAAAAAAATATGCTGAGTGAAATAAGCCAAACTCAGAGAATTAAAGGTTGAATGTTTTCTCTCATATGTAGAAGCTAGAGTAAAACTAAGGATAGGGTGAAAGATAATCAAGCTTATATAATGTACTCACCAAAGTCAGAATAACGCATGATCTAGGAGAAATTTAGGCATGAAGGGAGAAGAGGGGAGTGAGTGGAAGAGGAAGGGGGAAGATGGAGAGGGAAATGGGAGGCTGTAAATACTGTGTGGTATATTTTACTCCCTAGAGAATCTGAATAATACTCGTACAAAAAATTATATGAATATTCATATTAATATCTGAAATTGGAGAGAATGCAGTGGAGGTACGAGACTGGGGAGTGGACACTGGGCGGGGGGAGCCTGGGCAAGAATTAAGTTCATATTACATTGTCATTACATGAGAATGTATGAATGTGTAATAATAAATCACCTCACTATGTAAGACTATGTTGCACTGAGAACAAAAAGAAAGGGTGTGAAAAGAGGCCTTTTCAAGGTGGGGTCATGTGAATTCAGATCTGAAAGGTGGGGAAACTTAGCTTTGGAACTTTGAGAGAAGAACATTTCAGATCCTGCAATCTATTGGACCTGTCCAAGAGCACGGGAGGAGACTAAGTCCAGAACCAGAGAGATGTTGTTTTTATTTCTCTGACTTCCCAGAGAAAAAGATGCAGAACAGTGCCATAGGGAAGGATTTCATAACCCTGTGCCTAAGAACTGAAGAGAGAGAAGGCGATCTCCTCTACTGATTGTCCAAGGTATTCATGAAAACTTCTGTGCTATATTTGAATAATAAAAGAATGCAGGTGATAAAATACACACAAGGAATAAATACCTTTATCATAAGCCCCTTTCCCCATCTTCTCATCTCTCTTATGCATCATGTTCACGAGTCCATCCACATGTGAACCAGATGGAGATCCTGGAAAAGCTCAGGGCACATGTTAAAATAAAGATACGACTGTCTCTGCTTAACAGACTGGGAACAAAATAGTCAAGAAAGAGCCAGGATGAGAAATCCATCCTTGGTTGTCAGAGAGCTCACGTGTGCCACTGTCACCTGCCTTGCACATGGCAGACATTGTTAATAGATCATGGCTGTCTCTCTTGCTGGGACCAAATGTGACCTCCGAATCCTTCCCAACTTCTGGTTCCAAACAGCTCTTTAAATTTACCAGCTCTGAAACAAGAGAAGAAATCTATTTGTTAGCTCGCAGCTCCAAATGTTCCAGGAAGCAAAGCAAGACACTCTGACGTGGCTAGATGGAAGTGTAAAAATCCCGTCTTACCAAGTAATTCCCACAGAGACCACCCTGCTTCCCTTCCCATTTCACATGCACATGCACACAAGCAAGGACACAGGCACGTTAGCCAGGCAAACCTCGGCAGGCAGTGGTCTGGTTATTAGAAATTCAGCTCTGAGCTAAATGCCCAAGTATTTTGGCTCTGCCAGATATTAATAGTTGTGAAATCATGTTATTCATTCTCCCTGGGCAAAACAAATCCCACCTACTCTGTGTTCTCATCTGTAAAATGGGCAAAACAAATCCCACCTACCCTGTCAGCCTGCGGAAATGATTAAGTAATTTCATACATATAGTATTGAAAAGTAGAGTGATAACTTAATAAATGTAGGAGTATGGAAGGGGGTTAAGACAAAATTTAGAAGTAGCCAAGACTGAAAACAACTAGGTAGAAATTTGTCTTCAAACAATGAGAGGCATGAGAAGGCAACCAGAAAGAACAAGGTCAGGCCAAGCACAGGAGGGACTGGGTTACCACGAGAGGTGACATGAACTTGAAACCCAGGTCCCTCTCCAGCTGACAAACCGTAATCCAGTAACTTGCTCTCTCTGCAGCTTGGTTTCCTCAGTTGTGATATGAATGCAAATATTACCATCCATCCTTCCTCATGGGTGTGAAAACCAAGCATGCGCATTGACCCTGGCTCAGGAAGTCATGCTCAGGAAATGTGACTTACTGCCCAGCAATGGAGGCCCTCTGGACCAGGAAAGAAGGGGAGGATGTGATGGGGGAGAGGAAAAGGAGAGAAGTGTTCTTGTGCCCCAAGGGAGACTGCAGGAGTATATCAGGAGTCAGCTGTGGCCGAAGCCCTGGGTTAGAGCATGACAAAATCAAAGCCAGCCCTGTCAGGGCCACATCATGCTGCTGAGTCCAATGACATTGACAGGAACCTTAACCTCTTGTGGCCAAGGACACACTGTCAGGAAGGGATTGCTTGGTTAGGTGACAAGGCAGGGTGAAGGGAGGGGCCGCACCTGCATAGACTTAGAGAACAGATCTGCTCAGTCACAAGAAAGCAGAAGTTCCTAAATCCTTTGAAGCTGTGGCTTTTAACTTGTGTTTTCTCAGGAACTGAGAGGAAGGTCAGGAGAGTAGGGCCCTGGAGTACTCTCAATTTTACTGGTTTTACAAATTGGGGTTCCGTGGGGTTTTGTTCAAGGTAAAATTAAGCGGTTTTTGAATAAGTTGTCAAAGCTAGTAATTGGAAGCCTGGAAACCATGCCTTCTAGAGTTACCATATCTTGCTCAAGATAAACACCCACCTTATGAACCATCTCATCCATCTTCCCCAACCGGAAAGCACTCCCAGTAACCTGCTAGGGCATTACCCAGCTCCCTCCTAGATGATTGCTGAGGGATATCACTGCCATGGAGCTAGGGGCTCCTCTAACCGTGAGATAATCCATACAGCCTTCTTGAGGTAAAATCAGACCTCCTCCAACTTTTATCCATTGCTCTCATTCTACTCTCAGGAACTGGCTGCCATTGGCCCCATAGGACACTACCCATAACATTTTCCAAAGAACATGTCCATTGAAAGTGCTTCCATTGCTCTAGCATGAGCTCACTGAGTATAGCAACCGAGCTGTACTCACCTCAGCACTCCTGCTTCCTGGCCATGGGAAGGCCTCAATACAAGTTTTCACAAGTATGTGGATAAGATAAGGATGGATGGATGAATGTTCTAGCCCTTACAGAACATCCATTGAGTATCTTTATTTTATTAAAGAGTCACCTAAAGCCCAAAACAATTGTATGAATAGCCCAAAGATGTTTAGTGGCAGAGCCAGAATTAGCACCGAGTTTCCAGATGCCCATAAGATATGATTTCAGAATTTGAGATGTGACCCTGGGAGACATGGTTTGCAAAGGAGCCTGTAAAGTGTGGTTTGCAAGAATCATAATCCTGCAACCCAAAGCAGAGCAATAGAAGGGTGAGGAATGTTCTGAAGGCACAGAGGCAACGCCTGCCCAGATCATGGAGGCACTGCATGCTTCACAGCTCCCTGGTCAATTCCACAAACTCTGACTGAGTAGGTGCCATGAGCAGTGTTCTGCACCATGCCCTCAGGAGGAGTCCAAGATGACCACATCCTTCTTGAGGTACGTGCGTTCGTGAGTAGGTGCAATCCGAGGCAGGTTGTGTGCTGTGCTATTCAAGAAGTGTCAGCAAAGTGTAATGAGCAAGCAGAGGAAAGAGTGATTCCTTCTGCCCAGGAAGACCTGAGGTCTCATGGAAAAGAAAGTAAACATTTGAACTAAGCCTCAGCTGATTGAAGAAATTGTGTGAGTCCTGAAATGAACAAGAAGGGTTAGACCTGTAAGGGTCAGGTGATTGAGTGGATAAAGATGTCACAAAGGTAAGCTGGGCCCCAAAGAGCACTGCCTCATAGCCTAGCTCAGGACTTTGCCTCTTTTCTATGCCAGAAGGAATTGCTGAGAGTTTTAGAGGAGCAATGTGGTAAGACACAAGTTCAAGAACATCGGGGGCATGCTGTTGCACAATAGACTATCCGATGATTTCTCCACCAAGCCAGGATGCCAGGCTCCTCTCACCATCTGCCTGAGGAAGCCAGACCTCCCAGCTGTGAGCACCTTGGCAGTCTTCAAGTCTGTTTTTTATCAGTTGAATTAAAGAGATAGACACACATGGACTGAACTAACATGGGGAGCAGAGAACTCCAGCAAAGCTCTTCTTCCCTGTGGCTGGGACTGGACATTCTTGCTACTGACTCTGCATGCCCTGCTGGACTAAAATCCCAGCAGCTTGTTGATCTGTACAATGGTAATTTGGCCCATCTATCACACCAGAGCTTCTCCAAGCACAGGCAGGGTAAAATGGTGGCAGGATAATAGTTCGAATTTCTCCAAGTACTGTGTGGTACTTGGGCATGCCCCTGGGATTTTCTTTCCTTTTTTTTTTTTTTTATTAATGTTTTAAAGACAGAGGGATAGAGAAAGATCGAATCAATTTTTATTTCATTTTTCATGTGGCTTTCCTTGCTCCTACACTTCATTGTGTATGTAGTGCTGGGGTTCAAACTCGCGTTCTTGCGCATGGCAGGCAAGCCGCAACCATGGATCCACCACTTCAGCTCCATGGATTCTCTAAACTTCAATCTCCTTAGCTTCAGAATGGGAATTATAATGCTTATCTCAAGAGGGTTATTGTAAGAAATATAAATTGCCTTTGCCCAGTGCCAAACCCAAAGCAAGCAAGCAATAAATGGGAAGCCCTTTCCCTTCTCCTCCTCCAGGACAAGAAGCAAGATTTACCTGACTTCATTTATCCATCACCTAAGACTGAGTAAGAGCTTAATAAATATTTGGTGAGTAAGTAGGTAAAGGTTGGCATTCTATTTGAGACCTTTGTACAAATTATTCAAAGTACGTTGGCTCACTTTTGTCCTCTTCTGCTTCTCAAGATACATTTTTTCTTTTTAGAACATGAGATGCAACTTCAATAACTAATTTGTGACTCATCATTCAGAAAAAAATAGAATACCATATGCAGGTTGATGTGAGTGGTATAACTGCAAGGTGTGGTGGAAGAACAGAGTTAAAAAAGAAACCACAGAGGTGTCTTCACAGAGCTCTGTGTTTTCTCACATTTAATTAATACAGAAGTCAAAGTCCTGTAGAACTGTTTGTCATCACTGTGTAAAGTGGTCTGGGAACTTCCACTGGAGCTGACAGCCTGAGGAAAATGAGTCACTGAAGGTCTGAATTAAGAACTAGAAGGAATGTCAGACATTGTCATCACGACAGTCCCTTGCCTAGGACATTAAAAGTTGCAAACCACTCATACCACATATATATGTATATGTTTTGCCCATCAGATTCCAAAGATAAATATTTGTATAAGTGGCTTATACATACATTCTGATATTTATTACAGGATTATGCTATACAAGACACTGTGATAAGTCATTTGTATGTAGTATCTCATTTAATCCTCACAAGAAATCAATAACAACTTAGTGGTTGTTAGAAGAGCAATTCTGCTTGTGGACTTATCATGCCCAAACAAAGTCTCAGAAGCCTGATAGCCCATGGCAAAGACTGTGAGCTTTGGAGTCAGAAGATCTGGGCATGCATTTCTGTTCTATCATATCTTGGCTCGTAGAACTTGAACAATATCAGAGCCCCATTCCCTGATATGTAAAATAGATAAAATGATATCACCTCATTGCATTAGGAAAAATCATTGAGATAATACAAGTGAAAGTTTAGAGTAGTGTCTGGCATGTGACACATGAACAATGACTATTAATAATTATGAAATAGTTTACCCAAGACCACACAGCTAAAACCTAGAGGGAATTGAACTTCAGCCCACCCAGGCACAAAGCTGAAACTCCGTGCTAGGATATTGCCTCTGCATTTTCTTGCTAAAGTCTCGTATTATCTTCATTCCATCAGGCTAGATAGATACTCAGGATGCAGAGAAGATTTAAGAACATACTCAGGACCACAGAGTCGGTGTTTGACAGGGCTCACAGAAGCACCTTTTGATCCCAAGTAGAATTGTCTGTTTTTTTTTTCATGGTGCCACCCTGCCACCTCATTCTTCAGGAAGCTCCACGTTCATTATACAGCCAGAAAAACCAAGGTTCATAAAGGTGAAGCAACTCGCCGAGTGCATACAATTAGTAAGTTGCAGAGTTGGGGCTTCCCAACAGATCACAGGGCTGCCCCTTGTTTCTCAAGTATACCTTCCTGTACAGACCCCTCCAGAGCCTCTCAGGGAGGTGAGTAGAGAACGTGAATGCAGAGGGAGAGACACAGACAGAGATAGAGAACTTGACAAAAAGAAAAAAGATTGAAAAAGAGAAAGAGACCTGTGAGCTAACATCTTCTGATCTTCCTTTAAAGAGGTACTTAAAATGATGAAACAGGGGTAATTTTTAAGAGCGGTAGGTGAAAATAATACCATAGCAGTTTCCTGTACAGTTCTTTAGCAGGGCTGAATAATCTGGGAGCAGTAGTGGAATTGTTGGATGTTGCGAGAGAAATCATGGCTCTGTCAAGCTTAAAATTGTTTAATCAAACGCTTACCCTCTCCTCCCTGCCTCCTAGAAAAAGAGCTAGTGAGCATTAGCCAGGTGCCTTTGTGCAGTTGAAGATGTGAGAATTGACTAATTAAACACTCAGAAAGTGGAAATGAGCATTTTGCAAATGCAGGTTCCTACCACTTCTCAAAGTTATTGCGATCTCACCTGTACCTGTTGAACATCAAAGATGTCCTAAACATGATCCCCAGAGGACTTCTAAGCTTCTGCATGCATTGATGCAGAGCCTACCGGAGGAGGGAGGAGAATCAGTGTCTGAGTAATCCAGAACACAAAACCATCTCACAGCAAAATGAAGATCTGGGCTTGAATTGTATCTCACCTGAACATACCTGTTGATCTTATGCCCAGGGCGATGATTATCTTCAACTAGGGTTTACAAGATGCTCTGTTAAACAGAACTACTCACTGTGTCACATGAAGACACACTTGCCTATGCCTACCTTTGTCCTTGTCCTGTCTGCCTTTCCGCTCAGCCCCATCCCCTGTGCCAATGCTACCATAGGGGCTCAGCTAGACCCCCTTGATCAGAAAAAGTCCCTACTCTACTAGCTGGATTCAACCTCTCCCTTCTCTGAATGTGCGTAGCATCTTCGTTTCTTGTGTCTTTTGTAACTTTTGTTTTCCTGGGACTTTATAAAGATAAAAACACCTACTTGCAGCCCACTACTATGAAAGAAAATATGTGATTTATTATACATGTAATTTAATGTGTGCCCAGGGACCCCCTTCCAGATGATTCAATCATGCCCACTACCCCCATTCTGAAAACAAAGTCAATTGCTCTTTGAGAAGAAGCCACTGGCTAGACCAGGCCACATACCTAGTCCAAGAATGACTTATTCATTGACCATCTATAGACCCATACATTCATTCAATAAATATTATTTGAGCAATAAATATTATTTTATGCTAGATTTTGTTCTAGATTCTGGAAATATAGCTATAAATACAAGATATATTACCTCTAGAGTTTATAGTCATGAATCAATAGCATTAAACAAGAATGTGTAATATTTAAAATATATATCTATAATATATATGTAACTAAGTATATATGTGTATGTGTATATATAGAGAGAGAAATGTGTGTGTGTGTGTTTGGAGATGAGTTCCATTATATACAAATGGCCAGAGAATTCTCTTACAAAGTAGCATTTGAGCAGAAACCTAAAGTAGGTTAAGCAGTGAGTGTATTTTATGTGTCAAATTGACCGGGCTACAAAGTGCCCAGATATTTGATCAAGAATTATTCTGAGTATTTCTGTAAGGGTATTTTGGGATCATTTTAACATATAAATCAACAGACTGAGGAAAGCAGATTACACTCCCCAATACAGGTGGGCCTCATCCAATCAGATGAAGGCCCATGGAACACAAGAATTGATCCTCTTTAAATAAAAGAAAACTACTGTTGCCTGATTGCCTTTGTCCTAGCTTATCAGCTTTATTCCATCTTTGGACTTGAACTGAAACATCAGTTTTCCTAGGGCCCCAGCTTGCCAGGTGGAAATGTTGGAACTTACTACCTCCATAATCACATGATCTAACTTTGTATAATAAATTCCTTTTTTGTAATATAGTTGAACCTTATATTTGCAGACTCCATACCTGTTGATTCAATCAACTGTGAACTGGAAATAAAATAACATCTATACTAAAGCATGTTCAGATTTTTGTCCATTCCTTAAACAATGCAGTATAACAACTATTTACATAGCATTCACATTGCATTAGGTGTTGCATGTAGTTTATACAGGAGGTTGTGTGTAGATTATATGCAAATGCTGTGCCTTTTTTTATAAAGGTCTTGAGCATCCAGGTATTTCAGTATCCAAGGGAGGTCCTGGAACCAATGCCCCATTTACTGAGGGATGGCCACCATCCTGTTGGTTCTCTTTCTCTGGAGAACCCCAACAAATGCTATGAGCCATGGAAATACCTGGAGGAGAGGCCCATGCAGTGGGAACAGAGAAGCTGGAGATAGGTGTGTGGATGATGTGGCTGCAGAGTAACTAGAGTGGAGGGATCAGGAGAGCACCTAGGACTGAGGCCAGAGTCTGATGGCAGAGGACCATGAAGGACAAGGGAAAACCAGAGTTCACTCTGCCTAAGAGGAGTATTTGTGGGAGAGTTTTGAGCAGAGGGGTGCCTCGATCAGGCATATTTTCAAGGATAATGCTGACTAAGCTGAAAAAAAGAAATCAGCTAAGAGGCTTTGTGGTGGAGGTGAGGACAAAATGCTAACATCTATGTAGAGTTTGAAGCCAAGAGTATCTGGGATTAATGAGCGATAGCTCCATATGTTTTAGCCTGAGCATCTGAGATGATAGGCATGGCATTTGCTGAGGTGGGACCACCCTACTGATAGGCTTGGAACAGGGTCCAGAAGTTCTGTTCAAGATGTCATTGAGCATTCAACTACAGATGTCAATTAGGTTATTGAGGACAGGAATGTGAAGACAGAAAAGGAGGTCCAGGTGCAGGTGTAAATTTGGGAGTCATGCATATCATGAAACTGATTAAAATCACCAAGGGTAGGTGAGAAAGAATGCAGAATAGGAACAGGGACTGAACCCTGTGGCCCTTCAGATCAGTACTTTGCAAAGAGAGGGTTTCAGCTCACTAGTGGGTTATGCAACCAATTTAGAAGATAATGAGTGCTACTTTGTCTAATGCGAGAGAAAGGGTTAGAAAATGTTAGGGTACTCTGAATGTAGTATTGTTTCATGAAACATTTCTCAGTGATATATATTTCTAAAACAAATGTATTTGCATGTGTGCATTTACATATCTGTGTGTTTGTGTATGCTTTATGTGAACTCATATCTTCACAACACGTAGGTATACATACATCTAGACATAATGTAAAACAGATTTTTTAACAATGGATAATAATAGAACAATTTTTTTAAACATGAAAATCACCGTTTGCAAGACACAATGAGGTATCCTAGCAGTGGAGCTCTGTTCAACTGGAGGACAGTAGGCGATGAAGCACTCTGGCTTGCTCTGCGGGTGGGGAGCAGGAGGGTGGAGAGAGCCAGCAGCCAGCTCAAGGGAAGACAGAGCCAGTGTGCAGAGAGCGCAGCCTCCATGAAGGAGAACAATGACAGAGCCAGGACGCCTGTTCTCTGCAGCAAACTTCCTTTACGCCAGCGCATGGCTCCACACACTCAGGGCCCCACAGGCTCCTGCACAAAGACCTATTTTTGTTGTCTTTCTTACAGCAAACAAACTGATCTCAGTAAAAGAATAACCCCGGCAATGAACTTCATTTCTTGACCCCATCATTTGCATATCTGTATGATGCTACTGCTACATTTTCGGGAATGTTCTGAGGATTAAAAAGACATTTGGTCTCCACCAAATGCTCATTAAATGTTTCATGGAAGAAGGGGCAGCAGATGCTCTTCCATGCCCTGCGGCTTTCCTCCTATGCTGCTCTGTGCTTGGGCATCGAGCCTGTTGGTGGCACAGTCCAGCCCCACGGGGAGGCCAAGGTCTCTTCCACCTTCCAGGGGAACCCTGAAATGACCCAGGCAGGCACACACAATAGGCCTCTGGAAACACGGAGGGGTTTTGAAATGAGCTGACCTGGAGAGGACTGCCTTCCCTGCTGTGCCTCTTCTTTCCCAGTGCCTAAGTCCCCTTCCCCACAGTGCGCAGGGGAAGATGGTTGTGCTGCCACCTTAGAGGAGAAAGATTGGGTCATCCTCCCACCACACATTCTTTCACCAAAGAGCAACGGGTTTGTAAGGTCAGGAGGGACCCAAAGCTGGCAGCAATGAGAGGAAGCTGCTCTTGCAACTGGCTTCTGTGCCTTTCTCTAGTCCAGACCTTGAGCCTAAGGAGCACTGGAAACTCAAACACAGCTGCCCTACACTGTCAGGTTGGCAGAACTTGGGCCTGTGCCTCTCAGTTTCCCATCTTTGATTTCTCCTCTGTGAGACACTCTTTGTTCAACACCATCGTATGATAGAGTAGGAACGTCCATGGAATGTGCTTTGTCCAGTGTGTGTCCCTGGGGCTCATGTCCTCCCTGCAGGGTGATCTACACATAGAAGGCCCCCTGACCCCACTGCCCAGGCCCGTGAAGCTCACTCACCACCGTTGCAGTGGTAGATTCCCACTGGGAGTTCTTCACCTAATGAGGAAAGTGGGTCAGCTCCCCCTGTCCCCAGGGTGCACACAGGCAGCAGAGGCTGGGACCAGCGCCCGTGTGCTCAGCACAGCAGCTGTTACTGGGTCAGGCATCACCTGGTTCCTCGTGGAGCACATGACTCACCGAGCTGTGGGAACCTGCAACATCACTTCCATTACTCAAAGCTTAAGTCCAGAATATTTTTTTAAATTTAATCCTATATTCTTTAATGTTCAGGCTTTAAAACTTGGTCAAAGAATCTCAGAAGCAAGTCTTGACGGTACCTAGCTATTCTTAGATTAGTCCAGAAACTTCTGGCTGTCAACAGCTCCGGGCTCCCATCTCTTAGGTCTGAAAATTCCCTCTTTATGGTGGATAAACTGTGTGTGTGTAAAAAAAGTTACACTCACAGCGTAGACGTGATTGAGATACAAGGAAGTTCTGCTTCTGTAAGTCAAATCACACTCAAAATATCAAAGGAATAAGTCAGGCCTGTCTGTCGTCATCCCAGGCACACTCAGGTTTTAAAATATTTGTTTTATATTTTGAAGAGTAAATACATCCACGTGGCTCTCGAATCAAATCCACAGCAAGCAGCATGCCGTGAAGGGCTGTGTTCCCACTGCATTCCTGACTGTCCTGTCCACTGGGAATGATGTCCCAGCACTGCTGCTGCTGCTACACACGTTCATTCCCTGGTTGTGCTCACACAGTTTATTATGCAAACTAGATCAACGTGCACTCTAACCTTCCTCCCTTTCCACAAAAGAATAGAATGCCAAGAGGAAATGCTGCAGACTGGTATTGGTCAAATTATAGTTTTATATTGTGTACACGTATGAATATGTAACAACACATCTCATCATTATGTACAACATAATGCACCAATAAACATATTTTTTAAAAAAACAAAATAACAGCATACTATACAAAGCTTTCCTAGACTTCAATTTTCTCACTTAAAAATAGATCTTTTCATTATTATAATTATCAGTGCATATTGATTGTACAAAATAATGGATTTCTTTGTGATATTTTCATGTATGCTTATAACGTATTTTGAACATATCCACCCTTCTCTTACCTCTCCTCACCCTCTTCCCTGGTTGCCTTCCCTTTCCCTAATAATCCCCCTTCTGCTTTCACATTGTCGTTCTTTTTTCCTAAATTCCACATATGAGAGAATGCATGCAACGCATGTCCTTGAGTCTGGCTTATTTTGCTTAGCACGAGTATTTTCACTTCTATCCATTTTCCGGCAAATGATATGATGTCATTCTTTATGGCAAAGCAGTAATTCCTTATGTATATGCCATATTTTTTTATCCATTTATCCGCTGATTGGCATCTAGGCTGATTTCATAACTCAGCTTTTGTGATTAGCCAAGTATACTTATTTTTGTCTTTTCTACATTATTAAGTGATAAATGCTAAGTATTTTCTTAGTGTGTGTATTAATTATATCTGTGCTAGCCATTCCTGCTTGGCTTCCATAGCACTTTAGTTATAGCTTTGTGATTTCATTGATGATACTTTGTTTCTTTTTCATACATGCATATATCATTTCACAAAAATCTACAAGTTCCTCTAGAAGCTAGTCATGTCTTGTCCTTAGTTCTAAACACATAATAGATGCTCAATGAATATGTGTTAATTTTGTTTTGTTAAATGAATCCATCAGGGCTGGAGCAGTGGCTCCATGGTATTGCACTTGCCTGGCATGCATAAGGATCTGGGTTCATGCTCCAGCACCACAAACACCACTGTTGGAGCAATGAAAAAAAAGCAGATGAATAAATTTTTTTTAAAAAAAGATTTTAAAATGAATTTATTAGTTCAGTTAAAAAAGCATTTATTAAGCATATACTACATACTAGTCAGAATTAGTTATTAAAACAAGTAATTATCTCCCTGCCTTAAAGTATTGTACCGTCAAATAAGAGACAGAATTTTAACAAAGAAATACAGAGAGCTGAATATAAGAATCAAAGTGTGTTCAAAATATAGATTCAACCCAATTAAGGATTCCTTTTTTTATGAAAGAACAGAAATTTCTAGGAGGAGGGGATATCTGATTTGTGTCTTATAAGATAAGTATGATTTCAGTGGGTGCACAATGGATAGGAGTGGGCAAAAGAGTAAAAGCAGAAATCAAAAAATCATTGATCTCTGCAGTCAGTCAGAGGATTACCACAACTACAGTGCATGTACCTTGAGGTTGGGGCATTTCTTCTATGCTGTGACCATAGTGCCAAGCATCCAGTTCACTCTCAGTGCCCATGGCTGATGATGGTGGGCACTGTTCAAACCTTCTACTCAGGACAAGTCACAAACACAATGCAAACATGCTTTGGAAACTCTCAGTAATAAAATAAAGTAATTTTGGAAGATTGCGGGTATGAGGACAGTTGATATTCATCATCTTCATTTTTAAAAGACTTTTCTTCCTAGGGTCAGTTGAATCTAATTTAACATCTTAAGCAATTTGTTCAAATGAGCCAGTGCTGAGGGAGGATCCAGAAGGTGCCTTACATAGAATTATAACTCCAGTGCAATCCTATTGATCAAAAATGAATGGCGCCCCCCCCAAAAAAAAATGAATTAGCCAGGGCTGGAGTGGTGGCTCAGCAGTTATGGCGCTTGCCCTGCATGTGCAAGTACACAGGTTCAAATCCCAGCACCCACGTACACAACTAAGTGTCAAAGCAACAAAAGCCATGGGAAAAAACTCAATAAAAATTGATTCTCTCTCTCTCTCTCTCCCTCTCTCTGTCTTTCTCTCACACACATTGTTCTTCTCTCTTTAAAAAAAAAATGAATTAGCCAAAGAGTGCCATGATTTACATGACCGGAAAAGATTTTCATGGGAAGATGGGGTGATTAAGGATTTAGTCTCAGCCAGGGAGAACTTAGACTGATGTCTCAGTGTTCAAAAACAGAGGCATACAAGAAGGTGTGTGCAAAGCTCTTCAAAGCCTTGAGGTAAAGGAGGTGAGCTGTGTTCCTTTTACTGTATTCATGCTGGAAAGACACAAATGTGATGTAAAGAAAACGAGCCCTTGTTTGAGCACCCACCATTCTGGTGCGTAGATCCATGTCCACATTCATATTTCACCTTCCCCTAACATTGCTCCATTTTACAGATGGAAAACTGATAAATGGATAGGAAGAAGTGCTAGATAAGCATAGAAGCAAGGGTTACTAAAAGGATTTCACAGAGGAAGTCCTAACTCACTCAACCATTTATTTAAAAAAGCATTTAATGAGCAACTACCAGGTACGATGGCAGATGCTGTGAACGAAATCATTCATAGTGAAATGATCCTTGATAGCACGGTGCCCATTGTCAAGGCAAGAGTTGGATTTCATCAAGCACATATGCAAATAAACATGGGATTCCAAATTAGGATAAAGGTCTTGAAGGAAAGGAGCGTGGTTTTCTGAGGACAAATGACACAGGACATGGTCACCTAAGGGAGGGGTCAGCAAAAACTCCCTGAGGAAGTAATGTTTGAGCTGGGGGAGGAGTTGGGGGAAAGGCACTTTGGGGCTTGTAGATGCACTAAGCATTGTGGCATGTATGGGAAAGCTCTGTAAGGAGGCTGGAGCGGTGGCTCAGTGGTTGCGTGCTTGCCTGGCACGCTTGAGGACACGGGTTCAAACCTAGCACCATGTACACAATGAAGTGTGGGAGCAATGAAAACCACATGAAAAACTAAATAAAATTGATTCTCTCTCTCACTGTCTCTCTTTTTAAAGAAGGAAGGATAGTGTTAGGGAACTGAAAGTGGCTCCAGAGCCCAAAAAGCCAGGGCAACAAAGAGTCTTAGGAAGCCAGGAATGGGCCGAGGTAGAGGGCATCATTTCAGAGCACATAAGCCACACGGAGGATGTTGGGCTTGTTCTGAAGAGGGAAGCCATCACACATCAGAGGGTGACAAGAATCCATTCTCATTTTGAGAAGATAACCCTGGCCACTGTGTGTAGAGTAGACTGGAAGGGAGACAGCTGACAGTGGGAAGGACCGGCTGGAGGCTACCGCAGTATCCCGGCAGCCTGTGGTGGCCGTTCAGCTTGGGGCGATGGAGATGCAGGCAAGCAGAGTGCCTCGGGGGACTCCCAGAAAGAAAGTCAGCGCGTTTGGAGATGGATTGGAGGATAATGAGGGTGAGCAGGACAGGGCAGAGTGTCAGGACAAGCGTGGGAGAGAGGGCAAGCACATCAAAGTGTCTAATGCCTGCTTCTCAGAGATGCGGAGCAGGGGAAGAAAGCCACCTCTAAGGAATTGTGGGGGACACTCAGGAAGCAGCCTCTCAGGGCAAAAGGCTTCACTGCACACCCTGCCTCAACCGGTCAACATTGCCCAGGGGAAAGGCAGCCATGTCTCCACCACAGGTGTGCCTACCTGAAGAGAGACCGCTTTCCCACCAACACAGCATTTTCCTTCATGACCACTTATCCTCAGAATGACCTCCTTGAGAGTTTATGCTCGTGGGAATGAAGCCTCAGAAGTCTGGCTGCTCAGGAGGCCCCCAAGCACCTGCCACCCCCTGTTCTGGGGCACAGATGGCTACATCCATAAATACTCCTATTAGAAGAAGAGAGGAAACTGCTTTTCAGAGCCTGGTAAGGTCCCTGTTTCCTCAGAGCTATGGCACTGCCCTGCAGGTTGAGGTGATGCTCTCATGACATTATCAGCTGCCTGCGTGTCTCAACACAGCAAGTGAAGGGAAGCAAAGAGTCCACCTTCCCTTGCCAGTTTCCACGTGGAAAGTGCTACATCAGTCATGGCCTTCAGCGGTGCTTCAATGGGTTCTGCACCTGTCTAGGCCTCAGAAGACCCAGGTTTCCAGCTACTGAGTCATCACTGACCTTTCTTGGGTCAATCTCTTGGCTACAGGCTGCCCATTGGACAGTGAGGCAAGAGGACTCATTCATTCCAGAGGGAGGATTTTCCATCCACATTTTGTGGCAGAAGGTACATGTTGGTCACATGACAGAAGCCTAAGTTGTATTTGTGTTCCTGAAACGTGTGCCTCTCTTCCCTCAGCCAGGATAACAAAGCACCTCCTTTGAGGAGGATGAGAAAGAAGAATGGTGTAGGAACAGGGGATTCTAAAGAGAATAAAAGGCTCTGGGAAATAGAACAAGGCTTCCAGGAGATGACCTCAGTGGAGCAGGGCAGCACTGACACTGGAGCCAGCAGAATCACAAGAGCGGTCCAGCTCCACGAGGAGCAGGGCAGCGGGCAGGCAGGCCGAGAAGCAGCAACGATTTCTTCTGCACAGATTCGTAATTTAGCCTCACTATCAAAATCCCGTGAAGTTCAGAGAAATATGAAGATGCAGAGGGATAATTACCTGATCACAAAATCAAAGATGCCACAGGGAAATAAAACAGGCTAATTCCCTGATGGAAATAGATGAAAAGTCCTTAACAAAATGCTAGCAAACTCAACTCATCCACACATTGCAAGAATCATATACTATGGGCAATGGGATTTCTGTCTGGGAAACAAGGATGGCTTAACATACAAAAACCAATTCATATCATATGCCACATTAACAGAATAAAGTTTGAAATCAACACAATCATCTCAGTGGATGCAGAAAAATCAAATACCTGTTTATGAGTAAAAAATCCTCAACAAATTAGCAATAGAGGGAAATTTTCTTATTGTAATAAAGGCAACATGAAAATCTTACAGCTAACATCATGATTATTAACTGAATAGATATTTTCCCAAAAAAGGTGGGGAAGAAAGAGGAGGGGATGAGGAGGAAGGAAAGAAGAAGAGGGGAGAAGGAGGAGGAAGAGAAAGATGAAAAAGGAAAAAGAAGAAATTGGATTCTTATACCTTAAACAAAAATCAATTCAAAATGGATTAAAAATTAAATATAAGACATAAATTAAAACTTAGAGAAGAAAATATAAGGGTAATTTTCATGATATTGGTCTTGGCAATAATTTCATGGATAGGACACCAAAAGCAAAGGCAGAAAAAGACAAGTGGAACAGTATCAGATTTAACTTCTGCATGGCAAAGGAAACAACAGAGTGGGAAAGTAACCTAAAGAATGGGACAAACTATTTGCACATGATATATCCAAAAAGGAGCTAATTTCTAAAATACAAGAAATTCTTAAAGCCCAGTGACAAAGGAATTAGTAAGCCAAATTTAAAAATGGACTAAGAAATTAAACAGATCTTTTACCAAAGAAGACAAACAGCCAACAAGTATATGGAAACAAATGCAAATCAAAGATACGATGACAGATCACCACACACCCTTAGGATGCTATTATCAAGAGAAGAAGAGAAGATAAGTGTTGGCAAGATGGCGGGAAAAAATAAATTAAAATGTTGCAACTGCCAGGAAAACGGTAGGAAGGTTCCTCAAAAAATTAAAATTAGAACTTCCACATGATTCAGTAATCCCACTTCCATTATTTACTGAAAGGAATTGAAATAACAATCTTGAAGAGACATCAATACTCATGTTTATGGCAGCGCTAGTCACACTAGCCAAAATGTGAAAACAAAATAAATGTCCATCAGTCAATGAATGAATTAGAAAATTGTGGAATACAATAGGATGGAATGTCATCCAGCCTTAAGAAGACATATGAGACAACACTGATGACCCTGGAGGACATTATGCTAAGGGAAATATGCTAGGCACATGGCAAATATTGCCTGATCGTACTTAAACGAGGTACTTATTTGGATTTTTTTTAGTTTTTTATTGGTGCATTATAATTAAACATAGTACTGGGATTCGTTGTTACATATTCATACACGCACACAATATAACAATATAACTTGGTCAATTTCATTTCCCAGGACTTTCCCTTTCCTTTCCCACCTCCCTTCCTTGGTAACCTTATTGTAGTCTTCTGACCTCTCTTCTGTTTTCAGAAAATCGCTCTCCTGCATTTTCCCCTTTTTTTCTCTAAAACTTCCACATATGAGCAACAACATATAACTCTTGACTTTCTGAGTTTGGTTTATTTCACTTAAAATAATGACCCCAAAAATTCCATCCATTTTCTTGCAGATGATATAATTTCATCCTTCTTTAAGGATGAATAAAACTTAGTTGAATATATACACCACATTTTTTATCCACTCATTCATTGGCAGACACCTCATTCCATAGTTTGGCTAATATGATCTGTGCTGCTAGAATCCCGGGTAGGTGTGTATTACTATAGGAAGATAACTTTAATTCTTTAGTGTAAATATTGAGGCTAAATCACATGATGGTTCCATTCCTACTTTTGAGGAACTTCTATACTGCTTTCCATAGTGGTTGTACTAATTCACAATCCCACTAGCAGTTTACAATTGTTCCTTTTACCCTACATCCTCTCCAGCAACTATTATTTGCATTCATTTTTTTTAAAGAGAAAAGGACAGTGAGAGAGAGAGAAAAACAATTTTTATTTAGTTTTTTCATGTGGCCTTTGTTGCTCTGAGACGTCATTGTGTACATGGTGCTGGGGTTTGAACTCGCGTACTTGCCCCTGCCAGGCAAGCACCATAACTGCCGATCCACCGCTCCAGCCTCTATTATTTGTATTCTTGATGACTGCCATTCTAACTGGTGTGAGATGAAATCTCAGTATTGTTTTGGCTTTCCCTGATGCCAAAAAGTTTGAACATTTTTTCGTATATTAGTTGACCATTTTCGTTTCTTCTTTTGAGAAGTGTCTGTTTAGTTCATTTGCCCATTTATTTATTGGGTTATATTTTTTGGTGTTACGTTTTTCGAGTTCTTTATATATTTTGAATATCAGCCCTTTGTTTGAAGAGTAGACGGCAAAGATTTTCTTCCATTCTGTAGGCTCTCTTCATGCCTTTAATTGTTTCCTTTGCTACATGAAGCTTGTTAATATGCCATCCCATTTATTGATTCTTGGTATTAATTCCTGAGCTTTAGGAGCCCAACTGAGGAGCTTGCTGCTGGTAGCTATATGTTGGAGTGTTGACCCTACATTTTCTTCACAGACTTGCAAAGTTTCTATGTCTTCGGTCTGTTTTGAGTTGATGTGTGTAGGGTGAGAGGCAGGGATCTAGGTTCATTTTTCTACGTATAGATATTCAGCCTTCTCAGCACCAGTTTAAAAGGCTGTCTTTTCTTCAATATATGTTTTTGGTGCCTTTGTCAAGGATTGGATGACTGTAGATGTATGAGTTTGTTTCTGTGTCTTCTATACTGTATCATTAGTCTATGTGTCTGTTTTTATGCCTATACCGTGCAGTTTTTGTTACTAGAGTTCTATAGTATAATTTGAAGTCAGGTATATGATGCCTCCAGCATTGGTTTTTTTAGCTTAGAATTGCTTTGGCTAGTCTGGATCTTTTAATATTCCAAATTAATTTTAGAACTGTTTTTTTCTAGTTCTATGAAGAACATCATTGATATTTTGATATAAATTGTACTGCATCTGTAGATCACTTCTGATAATTTGATCATTAAATGAAGTTTTTAAAACAGTTAAACACATGTAAGCAATGTAAGCAAAGAATACAACTGTGTTTGCCAGGAACTGGAATGTACCTGGAGAAAAACACTCTTCACTTTCTTCCAGCTGTTCTTTATAGATTATTTAGATTGCTGAGCTCATACTGTATATACCTTCTCACATCTTATTTTTGTCTTAATTCTATGGCTAGTGGTGTGCTGGGGACTGGCTTATGCTTGTTCACAACAGCCAATGCACATCTCTTTCCAACTCTCTAGTCAGAGATGTCACATTGGTAGCTTGAAATTGGCCAGGGGAAATGTTGGCATCATGGAAATTGACAGACACCATAAAGCAAGGATGTTTTGTTTTACTTTATCAAAGACCACGTTATTAAACTTCATAAGCACCCTGTGACTTGTAAGCCTTTTCTAAGTTTCTTTGTAAGAAAAGTTCTAATTTCCAGACATCGTATCTAGTTCTTCACTGTTCTAAATAACGCTGTGATGAACATCTTAGTGAATAAATATTTTCCATGTTTTATTATTTTCCTCAGTCTAATCTCATAAACAGGGAATTATTGGGTCAGAGGATATGAACATGATTTTTCATGCTCTTGAAATATATTGGAAAATTTCTTCTCCTGGAAATTTACACCAATTATATTTTCTCACAAATAATATGTAAGAGTGTACATTTCACTCACATTAAATATGTTTTAACAAAGGAAAAGTAGAGAAGGACAACCAGTCAGAAGAAATACTAATGTGTAAGGGCTACATAAAAATAAAAAATTTCCCTAAGTCTCACAATTAAAACTAAGAAACAATAAACTAATTTAAAATGTGATAAATAGGATATACCACAGGTTATTATATTTAATACAAAAAATTATTTGCAAAAATCAATAAAAGCCACAGATCATAATAAATAAAAGAGTTGGGCTGCAAATGTGGCTCAGTGGTAGAGCATTTGTGTGGCATGGACAAAATGCTGGGTTTGATCACTGGCACAAAAAAAAAGTTTGAGCACACCAATATTCTAATTTATTGAATCATTCCAATTTCAAGACCTCCTAGTGCTCAATTCAGAGAACAGGAACAAAGTAAATCTCAGAGCATCAGGGCTCCCCCGACCCAGTCTCTACATATCTGTTTATTTGAGCAATGCTCGTGAAAGGGACTAGAATTTATCAACATTTGTTATATTCTAATAGAACCAAATTCCCTCTTCCACTGGAAAAAACATGCTTAAAACAACACAGGACCATGATATAAGTAGGTCACGTAGTTTATTTAAAAAGAGAAAAAACACAAAATAAGAGGATGCAACAGGCTAAGAACAGACGACTCTTCTCTGGTGAAACGGAAGTTCTGTTGATGCTGCCCACCTCCAAGGTTCCTGGAGTGGAGTTCATATTTCCTTGAAGATTTTTGGGTGTTTTCTATAAAGTACTGGCTCAGAGCCTGCAGGAAACATGGGGGAGAAGCACCAGAGCACCCCTTTGTTCCTGGATGCCAGAATGCTGTCAAGAGTCTGAGCTGTGTGTAGGTTTGAGAAAATTAGTCTTCCTGAAAGTAGAACTCAGGGCCAGAGAGAAACGTATTCTGGTTTGCAGCACATTTCATTATGTAAATTGCACAATACCATTTACGTAAGGTTGTAATCAATCACTAAGTGTATGCTGAGGACCACTCAGCATCAATCTAGGTATAAGGGAATGACAGTTAGAAGGCCATGATCTTTGTCCTCGAAAAACTCTGAATCTCTGGGAGACAATTGTCTAGGATTAGAAGCAGGAGTAAAATAGCAGACTAACTTCTCCAAAGCAGGCACACGTGTGCTGGATCCCGGAGGCGGGAAGGAGCACAGCCATAAGAGCATGCTGCAGCATTTCTAGAGAGCTGCGTGGGATGGCTGGAGGTGAGCAGGGCTTTGAAGGAAGGGTAGGACTGGAGGAGCTGTCGGAAACAGGTAGCAGCATTTGCAGGAAGAAAAAATGAGTGGAATTAGAGCCCATCACATTATGTGAAATAATTCAAAGCCAGAAGGTTAAGGGGTGTATGTTTTCTCATATGCAGAAGCTAGAGAGGAAAAAGGGAAACACGAGTTGAGGTGGATCTCCTAAAAATCAATGGAAGAGCAGTAGAGGAAAGGGATCAAGGGGAAAGAAATCTGGAGGGAGGGAGGAAATGCTGGGGAGTGATACAGCGTAAGTTATATTGTTATATTGTATACATGTATAAATATGCAACAATAAATCCCATCAATTTGTACAACTATAATGCACCAATAAAAAACTTAAGGGGAATAAAGGAAAGAAATAGGTAAGAGCACCATTTGGGTTTTTTCCAGACCAAGACTGGCACGTACGCATTTGCCCAAACAACAGCATTCTGAACAGGATAAGTGGCTTGTTGCACATAAAATTTTCCTAGTCAATCCATGGACTGATCCAACTCACATGGTCCCTACTCTGGAAAATTAAAAAAAAAAAATATGCCATTTTTGTATCTAGTCTAATGGGAATCCATAAACAATCAGCTTGTCCTTTCTTTTTATTTATTTATTTATTATTTTATTGTGGTAAACTATACATAATAAAATTTGCCATTTCAGGTGTATAGTTCAGTGACGTTAAATACACTCACATGGTTGTGCAGGCACTACCACTGTATCTCTAGAACTTTTTCACCATCCCAAACTGAAACTCTGTGCCCATTAAGTTTTTCCCTTCCCCACTTCCCCAGTTCCCAGTAACCACTCTTCTATTTTATCTCTTTGAATTTAACTCTTCAAGATACACCACATGAATTAAATCATTTCCTTTTTTTAATTTTTAGTGAATATCAGTCAAGTTCCCGGCAAAAAGCAGATGACAATACTCAAATTGGATAACTTAGGAATTATAATTAATAATTGAGCTTAAGAAAGAGAATAAATTTTCCTCAACTTATGATAGATAGGGTTGCTCCTCAACTTAGGATGGGGTTGCACCCCAACAAGCCCATTGTAAATTGAAGATATCATTAAGTTGAAAATGTTCTTAACATACCCGAGCTACCAAGCTTCACAGCTTAGCAGCTCAGCACTCTATGAACATCAGTGGCTTCCCCTCTTGATCAGGTGGCCGACTGGCCGCTGCTGCTCTCTGTGCTGCCAAGCATCTTGAGAGTGTTGTAAACACCTCCACCAGCCCAGGAAAAGATCAAAACTCAAGTATGGGTTCTACTGAGTACGTATCACTTTCACATTACCACGGAGTAAAAAAAAAAAAAAATCTTAAGTTGAACCAAAAGTGGAGGACAATCTGTACCTATCAAGATTTGTACAGGTTTAAGGAAACTATAAGAGGATATAAACCGCACGACTTGGACGAGCAGGGAGTTGTGTTACCAACTGTAGGTCTTTTAAAAGAAAGTGACCAGAACCCAGCACCTGCACCTGTGGGAAAAGTTGCCTTGACAGGAGCTGGGGTCTCCGGTACAGGGCTGCAGCCAACTCAGAACCCCTCCGGAGGGAGCCAGGGCACTCTCCTTCTAGCCTACGGTCTCCTGCCAGTGCTTTCCATTGACTAATCCCAATCAGACTCCCAAAAGCCAAGGGCCCCATGAATGCAGTTCGTAGATGGCCTCCGTGAGTACAGGCAGAATGGGAAAAGCGAGAAGACTCAAGTGGAAACAGCCGGCACAGGGATTTCCTGTGCTAAGTACTGAGCGTGCAATTGCCATGAGGGACCTGAGGCAGAACATGCGATCATTAAGAAGGGGATGACGTGAGAAGAATGACATATTTGAATTTATCAGAGAATGGTAAAAAGCATCCAATTATCTGCCAAAATGAAATGGACACCCCAGGTAGTTCTCCCAGATGGGTTCAGTACTATGGCAATGAGTGCAAAGCCCACGCAGCAACTGTTGCTTTACCATAGACTGCCAGAGGTCAGAGGGTGCAATCCTGTCCACTTTGATCACATAGGAGGACTGAGATGCAAAAGGTGTTGGTCTCCACAGCTTGTGCATTTCCCCAAACTCCCACCTGTTAAAATCTTTCAATCACAGGTTCTTTGCCTGTGACTTTGAACTCACCCATTGGTTTTATCAGCATCACCCCCCCTCCAAACCTAGAGGGTCATATAACTTTCCTGACCTGTACTCTCCACATGTGTGGGAGGACATGTGTCAACCATGAAACTCCATATGGATATAAAGGGGTGATGAAATTAATATTCAATATGATGAAGAAATTCTGGAAGGCATTAGTAGAAACTGTACAACAATAATAAATGCAACTAGCTTTAGAAGAATAAGAGAGAAGAGGGAAAAGATCAATTTGTAAAACTGAAAAGAATCCATCAAGGTTTCCTTGCTCCAGGCAGTGGTTGGATTTGTGTACAGTGTAGGAGTAGGAGAGGCAGCCCCTCTGCAGGGAGAAGTAATGTCAGAAATGAGCAGGAAACTCATAATGGCAAGGAATGCAAGTGCCCTGTGAGTGGCAGGGACCAAGAGGACAGAGGACAGGAAGAGCTTCCAGCCTGTGAATGCTGAGTGCTGGAAGAGGAAGGAGGACAGGATTTGGAGAAGGTCAAAGGCATTCCAGGTGGCAGTAAGCATCGGAGTCAACTATTTGTTTATTCCTTCATTTATGCAATAAATACGCGCTGTCTTTGTAGGCTGCACTTGATCCTTCATGCTTCTGGAGAGCCATCGGATTTTCTGTTCCCCCACCAAGCATCAGGCTAAAAGGAACATCCCCTGAGTCTCTTCAGTTGCCTGTTAGACAAAGGCTGGGGCCAGAGCTCAAGGGTCCTAGATCCTGTCCCTGTCCTATCCCTACATCTTTGGGGAATTCCAGAAAGCATCCTGGAATCATGAAGGCAACTCCTGTTCGCTGGACCTCAGTTTCTTTGTGGTTAAAATTAAGTCATTGAAGTAAGCTTCCTTCCATCTCTATTGTTTTATGATTTTTTTTCTTCTGAAGAGAAACTCACCTATTCTTATTTTACTATTCACCTTCTTATCCTAACAACCTATTCTTACATTTCCTTCTCCAAATTAATATTCCAGCATTATGTTCCAGCAATTCCCTGAATCTTATATACCTCTCAACATGACAGGCTCCCTCTCAGAATTTCCACACTATCCACTTTGTCTACCTGGAATTTGCATTCTCCCCTCCCCACCCAGCCAGAAAACCCCCTTTGCCAAGGCAAACTTAGACACTTCTTCCTGTTTCCGTTTTACCACTACATTGATGCATGTACCCTCCCATTGCTGAGCTATGCCCTTGTCCCTTTACCCTTTGCCTTCCCCATGGAACTGTGAGCTCTTTAGAATCAAGGGCCTTACTCCCATCATCCCGGAAGCCCTAACAATTATCCTGGGGCTTAGGTTAGGCCTGTTTAATGAGCAAATGCACAAACCAGGCTTTTGTGGTAAGGGAGTAGACATGCACACACCCCTTCTCGTTGCTTGAAGCCCTGGGGATGAAAATTAGAGAGCAGCTGGACCCCCTGTGGGCTCTCTGCTTTCACTCTTCTCCAGGCCTCCCTTCTACTTCCTTTTCCCTCCTTCCTTCCCACTGACCCCCGCACCATGTGCCTCTGCACCTGGGCTTCCTCTTATTCATTATTTCCTCTTATTCATTATGCTCACTTCAGCATGTAAGTAGCCTGTCAATGCCCCTGTGACCTTTCCATCTGACCTTTGGGCTTCAGTTGGTCCCATAGCCTCATTCCCTGAGGGTTTCCTAGTTCACAGTCTCAACACAGTAAATGCCATTGTCCCAGCTCCTTTCTGCCTCGGATCACTGACAAACTATGGATTAGCTACTCTTGATTATTTCAATCAACACCACCCAGAAGGGGGACATGTGTAACACTCAGATCTGCAGAAAACCAACACCTTCAGAAGAGGCCCCATGCAGAGCAGGTCTGACCTCAAGAAAAGATCCATATTGACCTGTCAGGAAGGACTTCCACCTGCCACTTCAAGCTAACTCACTGCAGAGGACTGGATCACAGCTATAACTTGCAAACTCCAACCCTAAGAATCAGAATATTATGTGATTTCCCAAGAAGAGGAGGTGTTCCCAGCTGTGACAGACAGAGTCATCCTTTGCTATTCAGAGGCATCAGCCAAGGAAATACGTTTCCATGAAAGGCTTCAGCCCAGGCTGCTAGTGTGTCACCCAGGGGTCAGCCTACCGAGGGAGCTGCACCTAGGCGTTCCAGCAGAGTACTTGTCCATTTTGAAAGGAATCAAATGTTTTAATCCCTGACTTCCCAGAATTACCCATGGAAATGGGATTCAGACTTCTTCAATCCCAGTGAGGCTGTGACCAAATGCAGCTGGAGCACAGAGGCAGTGCCAGTGAGGACGGGACAGCACCGTGAGCTGCCTCTGTTCCCAGAAGCAGGACTGATTGGAGATTGATTTAGAGAGGACCCTTTGTAATAAATTGTTCCTCTCCTCGCTCGCAGCAGGGGGCCAGCTGCTGCTGGCTCTCTCAGCACGGAGGGCACAACTGTGGATTTAGAAAGCTAGAACGCGAGGCGAGCAGATGGGCAGCCTCTCAGCATCTTGAGGATGGCTGCCAATTTGGGTTTGTGCTGCCATTTGAACTAATTTTTTTCTCCCGATGCTCATATTATGCGATCCATGGAGCAGCGAGGTGTCTGGGAGAGAGCACTGGACCCGAGGACCAGGCTGGGACCCCAACTGCATTGCCAGCTGTTCTTCGCAAATATTCCAGCTCTGGTCTACAGCGTGTCTTGCGCTAACCTCAGGTGCCCTGGCCGCACCCTGGGGGAACCCGGAGGCTGGGGAGGGAGGCAGACCAGTAGCCATCAGCAGACCGACAGTTGCAGGGCAGTGGTCAGCATAGAGCACAGTTCCTGGAAAGTCTGGGGGACCCTCTCAGAGCACGGAAGTGCTATCCATGGAGGAAGGAATGCCTCAACAGAATTAAAGGTAAATAAAAGAGAACCCGCCAGAGAACAAAGACCTAGGCACACACGGAAAGTATCCATTCATTTATTCAGCAGGTTTGGACAGGGGCAGGGCTGCACTCTGCTTTGCATTATTATAGAGTGAACAATGAGGTGCATGCAGCACAAGGGAATCCTGGAATGCCAGGTGGGGCCAGTCTGTTTAACTGCTGAAACAAAACGCCTGACATTGGGCAGCTTATAAATAATAGAAATTTATGTCTCACAGCTCTGAAGCCTGGGGAGTCCAAGGTCAAAACACCAGTTGAATGGGTTCCTGATCAGGGTTCCTTTCCTGGTTCACAAATTGCCCCATTTCACTGCATCCTTACAGGGTGGAAAAGGCAAAAACAGCTCTCTAGGGACAACTTTATAATATCCCCAATCTTGCTCCAGAGGATTGCACTTTCATGACCTGAGCAACCTCCAAAGGCTGCACCTCCTATTACCATCGCCTGAGAGATTAAGATTTCATCAGTGAATTTGGGGGAGGGAGATAGAAACATTCAGACCATAGTGAGGGCTCTAACTGGTATTCTTAAGTGAGAGTTTGTACAGTTTAGGGGTCACTGGCTGGATCAAAGTCAGGACAGTTACATGAACTGTCTGAGCCTCAGTTTCCTCCACTGTGTAATGGGGGATAATAAAAGGCCCCTTGCCCACTTGGCAGGGCTGTGGATAGGATCACCCACTCCTTCATCAGTAAACGTTTGTTGAGTGTTCCATGTGTATCAGACATGTAGGAAGGCTAGAGATGAATAAGACATTGTCACTCTCCTTAAAATCTCCCCTGTCTAGATGGGAGAGCCCCCAGAAAAGGCTAAGTAATAAATCAATAAATTAAGGACAGAGCAAGCCACATAAGGAATAGGAAGGGAAAGGGAATGAACAGTTGATATGAAGATAAGCATTGTGCTTGATGCATCTGAGGATACTATGCTATTTAGTCTTTCCAGAAGTTCTCGGTGACAAAATAGAAGATGCAGCCAATAGTCTTCCATCTCAGGAGTCATCAAATTTCATAGGAGATGGAAGCATTGGCCCAGGACTCTGGGTTAGGCTTACCTGCTTAGCCAGTCAAGGCTGGAAAAATGAGCCCTTACAAAGGTCCAACCTGATTCTTTCTTTTTATTCCAAGCATTTGCTTTCTCATTCTTAAAAAGGGAATATTAATTTGCTCCCTGGCTCTATGATGAGAACTTGATTTACAGGAGTTGTGAGGAACTACTTGAATATGCTTTTGAGCCTGGGTGTTTGGGGGTGAAGGCAGTCTCATGCTGAGATACCTGTTGGCAAAATAATTCATGCACAGAAGAGAGACGAATTTTTTTTTAAATTAGGATTTTGTTTCATGGAATATTCATCACATTTGGGGCTGTGTTTTGCATTATTTCCTTGTCTCATTGCAGACCTATTATGAAGCAGAAGTGGGCCACTGGAACTCTAAGCAGAACCACCACTTTAAACAACATCCATCTATTATCATCATCACTAATGATGATGACGAATGAAACAGCTTTTGTGTTCATCCATTTGATCATTCGTGCAATCACCCCACAAATGTTTACTGAACACCTGGCCTATGTTGGGCACCGTGCTCTGTTCTAGGGATATAGTAAAAAGCAAAACAGACAGGGTCCCTGCCCCCAGAAGAAACTTAGAATCTACAGAAAGAAGACAGACAGTCAAACCAACAAAAAGGCATATAATTATGTGATTGCAATCGATATGTTGCACATCGTATGCAAATGATATGCTATAATTGATATGATATGAAAGTACAATATACTCTGAGAACATAATCCAGGCAGACCTAACCTAATTAGAATGCTTAGGGAAGTTTTCCTTGAGGTTTTCAGCTTTTAAGCTGTGCTCTGGAGGCTTAGTGGATGTGAGTTAGGCAGGGAAGGTGATAGTAATTCAGGCAGAGAGAGCAATGTATTAGCAATTCTGAGGCAGAAGGTGATCACATCACTATGAAAGACAACCAGTAGGACTGTCAAGTAACCAAGAACCTGGGGGGAGAAAGATACTGTGATTGGTGCCAACAGAGCAAGGTAGGCTGGGGAGAGTGAGAGGTAGGAACAGGATGGAGGAGAGCGAGGAATTACAGGCAGTCAGTTGCCCCTGTAGCTGACGAGGCAATAGCCAGACCTAAGGTCTCATAACCAAATTCTACCCTCCCTCCAAGGCAGAGCTTCAACACTACATTCATTTACATTGGGAAATGATGCATTACACAATCTTCTACTTAGAGACTCACTATGCACACTAGGGTATCAATGGCACTTAGATAGCTCTGTAATAAGCGGTAGATATGTCCCGGCATTTTCCAAACACATGAAACATAGGAGACACTGGTGTTTCAAAGAAGGTGGTCAAGGAATTGCTTGTCTGTGAGACTGAGGTGTTCAGATTTGGACTGAATTGTGTCTGTGATGCTGGATAGCTGGGTAACTGCACAAATTGTTTTTCTTTTCTGAGTCTCAGAGTTCTCATTTATACCATAGTGATGCCGTAGTAGTCTTGGAGGTTTTCTACAAGGATAAAGTACATAGCCCATGCCAAGTCTCTACCTTGGTGCCTGTCACTGAACATAGTAGTTGTTCAGTAAGCATTAATTGATGTCCTTTCATCTATGTATAATATAACAGACTGCATCATACTTTAGGGAGTCTTCCCACCATAAATCATATGCAGTATGAAAATTTCCCAGAACTACAAACAAGTGTTTCCAATTGAAATTATTCATCAGGTTCTGAATGTAGGGCATGCAAAAAGACTTACATCAAATTATATCATGAAATTTCTAAACTCAAAGAACAAAGAGAATAATCCAAAATTTCCAGAGAGAACAAGCAATCATGTACAAAAAAACCTTGGAATTAAATCAGTTTTGGACTTCTTGATCTAAGACCAGAAGTTGGATGACAAGGGAGAATTATGTTCAATGTTGTGAAAGAAAACAATTTTCCAACTAGAAATTAGTACTTAGCCAAACTATCACATAAGTTTAAGTGAGTAATCAGATGATCAAAAACTCGAAAAGGTATTTTTTTAATTTATGCCTTTTCTTAGGAAAGTAGTTTGGAAGTTAAATCACATCACAGGAAGCCATGGTTTACAGGAAGTGGTGAAACCAACACAAGAGAATCACAAATGGATTTTCCAGAATTATGGTCAAAAGAAGACCCCATATATCAACTGTAGAACCACCCTGGAAAGTAATCCATTCAGAATGGAACAGGAGGACAGGTGGTTTCAAAGGGGTAGTCTCTGAAAAAAGTGGAATTAATATGATGAGTTTATGGAAATATTGCTAATAGAAAGTGCCAGAGGACTGGAGAGGTGGCTCAGTGGTAGAGCATTTGCCTGGCATTTGTGACAACCTGGGTTTGATCCCCAGCACCACACACACAACTAAGTGAAGGAAAAAATGAAAAAATAAAGTTAACACACACTCTCTCTCTCTCTTTAAAAAAAAAAAAGAAAAGTGTCAGAGATGGTGGAACACAGGATAGGGTGGAAATTGGAGATAAAGCATGCAAATTAAAAAGTAAGGTGAATACTATTTTATGAAAAAAACAAAATAAAGTTTAACACAAAAAGGAGACCCAATGTGGCTGTCCATAATATCTATAAAATCATAATAGAAATATTCATTACTTAGGGATCAATGATGGCTTCATGGAAGAGAAGTAAAGGGAAAGAGATACTCTTCCTTTACCACTTAAGGACGTTATGGAAAACAGATAAGAGCAGTACTATCCAGCAATTTGAACATCAGTACCAGGTGCAAGAGTTAGAAGAGATGGTAGAGTCAGGGATTGGTGTTTTCTACAATGGTATCATACTCTATTTACCTTTTTAAAATATGAACTATTACTTCATTAGAAAATGAAACTTCCAAAAAAACAAGCTATGTTTGTAGGATAATTAAAGTTGCAATTAGGCAACAATTTTATGCGTGAATGGAAAGGCTGGACACACAGAGGGGAGGGTGGATAGACTCTGAAAGCCTCCATTTGCAAGTCCAAGTCCAAGCCCGACTAACTCATTGGAAGCCGCTGGCTGTGGCACTGCAGTACTTCCATTTCTGCTTTCCTATTCTGTAGAATGAGGATAAAACAGAAGCCATTTCTTAGTAATACTACAAAGATTCCATCAGAGAATACGTATAAAGTGCTTGGTACCATCTTTACCCCATTGTGATCACTAATAAATAATAGCTATCATCAAGGAAGGAAGAATGGGAAGAAGAGAGGGAGGGAAGGGGCAGGCAGCGTGCAGCCTGCATGCCGGGAGGGGACGCCATCCACACAGCCTCCTAAGCAGTGTGTCTTCTGGGCAGGCTGTCCTCTTAGTGACCATCTACTTAGAGGGACTTTGTCAAGGTTGACAGGCTCAATTTAATATACATTAAAAAGAACTTAGCTCATTTCCTCTGTTCCAAAAAAGCTGTCAGTGCAGGAGAGAGGGTCAGCCTCACTGCAAGGTTAAAAGACTGGCTCAAGGAAAACACTCCCATGGTCCAGTGCCTCCCTAATCAGTCCATTTTGTTTTTACAGCGTCCAGATTCTCATTTGGAAAATGCACTTTGCAACATTCACATCCTTGAAGGCCCCAGCCTTCCAGTGGAAGTTATTCTCTGGACATAATTAGGCTCTTCTAGGCCCTCTTCGGTGTCCCTCCCACGAGGCCTATGCTGACAGGTGCCTTCTGTATACCCAGAGTGACGAGCAGGGGCAAGCGACTCAGGCACCACAGGGCTACTCCCCCAGGAGTTCTGTGGTACTTAATAAATCAGGCCGCAGGACAAACTAGGAGAGTCTGTGTAGTGGGAAAGCATGAAGAGTGGAAATACATGTGAACTGAAGATTAGGATGTGACCAACTCCACGTCCTGTGCTGGGCTCCAAAGACCACCCCACCTGGCCTGCTCATGGGTATCAAGCAGAGTACACAAGCAGGGAATTCTGGGTGGAATCTAGGTTTTTCCTCTTCTTAGTTCTGCAACTGTGACCTAGATCCTCAATCCTCCTGACCCTCCGTTTTGTCACCTATGAAAACAGGACCACAGAGTTGGTTCTTGCTTCAGTGACCACATGCTCAATCATCATCAAAGGGGTCTGAAACGTACAAAAACTCAGAGTGGTGAGAAGTGGTACTGACCAAAGAGCAGCTGAGAGCAACCCTCTTCCTGCCCTTCTCCATATCAAAGAGGGCCAGAGGCGTCACAAGTAGGTCACTGCAACAAGCCCAAGCCCACTTAGGACCACCCTCCTGCTCACCAGCTTTCACATGAACCTTGCAGCTCACATCTCCCTACTCCTTGCATTCCTGACTCTGGTCCCTGATTTCCCATAGCTGCTCCTTTCATTTTTACCAAGGCAAGTTCAACTCCCTTTTCTCACCGTCTAATGCTCAATTCTGAACAACCCCTAGATTTTGTCATTGCTGCAAGTTAAAGACATTTCTCTGGCCCCTTTGGCAAGTTACAGCCCAGGCCAGAGCACTGGAGTGTAGCCTCAAGGCCCCTGGTATGGGACCAGAACTCCTTCATTTTCAGACTACTCATTGTTACCCTTCAACATATTGGGGCTCAACTTCAGTGACTGATCAGTCTTACAACTCACACTTATGTTGAAGGAATATTTTCTTGCCCAGGGTCTCCTTTTGGTTTTGAGAGTGACAACTGCCATGTAACCAGCTATCAATCAAAGATGGGTGAGAAGGAGGAGGTGGAAGGATGATGCTGGATGATTTTAGGAGGAAGGATGAGATGAGAGAAAAGGGCAAAGGAAGGATGAGGAGCAGAGAGAGAGAGAAAGGAAGCAGAAGGCAGGGAGGGTCCAGAAAGTAAGGAGGAACAGATGAGCACTTTGCCTTGCCTGGCAGCCTTTGAATCTTGGATTCTGCAGTTCTGGCATGACACTGAGATGCAATGCAACTGTCCCTGGTTTCAGCTTAGACCGAAGATCCAGTCCCATGCTGTAGCTCCCTCAAGGAAGTCTCCTGTTTTACACAGCTTTTTTCATTTCTGGGACCAAAAGACCTAACAAGAACAATTAAGGAGGCAGTTTATTTGGTTTCAGAGATCTCAGTCCACAGACGGTCAACTCCATTGCTCTGAGACCAAGATGTGGCATAACATCATGGCAGAGAAAAGTATCTCAAGACCTGGCACCAGGAAACAGAGAGAGAGCCTAAGCTCAATTCACAAAATATATAACCCAAAGGCTCACCCCCAAAGCCCAGCTCCTCCAGCAGCACCCTACCTGCCTACAGTTACCACCCAGTTAATCCCTGCCAGGGACCAACACACTGATTCTGTTAAGACTCTCATAACCCAATCATTTCACCTCCAAACCCTCTTGCATTATCTCACATATGAGCTTTAGGGGGACATCTAATATCTAAACCATATCATCCTTAGAGGCTTAGAGCCTCATTTTTCTACCTGTTGACAGGTATGCCATGCAGAATTGCTTCTGAAATTAAGGCCAAAGCATGAAAATCAGGGGCACAGGACCCAGCACAGAGTGAGTGAGCAGTAAATGGGCATTACTATGAGGGTGAAGAGCTTTGAGGGCCAGGGCCGCTGAGCCCATCAGAGGACACCGTGGCTTTCACCGACCCACAATGCTGCTGTGTCCTGCTGGAGGAATGGCATGATTTCAACAGGCCGGGCTCATTGTTTCCATGGGGAGAGCCTCTGCTCTCCAATCCACTTTCCTCTTCTGCTTAACTTCTTTTCATTAATTTTGTTGCACTTACTCAGGGGAAAAACATGGTTAAAGGAAAAAAAGTATGCAGGCTTCCAAACTAGTGCTTGAAAGCAGTTGTAAATTCATAAACCAAACTATCAGAGGAAGTGCCTGCATCTCGGAGGATTGAGCTCCACGTCTGCACTGCATCCACACGTACTCACAAATGTGTGCTGCGAGTGGGGCACAGGAGCCTTGAGACCGCGGCACGCACACAGGTGGATGCCACATCAATAACTCCAAGACCACTTTGTTCACCCCCATCCTCCAAGGAACCTTTCAAATTCCTAGCTCCTGTGTGCAATTAAGTACGTTAAATTGGCTGCTGTAATTGAGTTCAGTTCAATTTCTCACTTCAGACTTGGAAAATTATGTGTAAGAAAAGATCCACATGCCTTTCTAATCAGCTAGAGTTGACAGGAGAAAAAAAGAAAGAAAGAAAACTTCTGATCACTCAACCATTAAACAAATACTGGCGACAGCACCAGTCTGATTACTAGGTTACTTTAGGCTTCTGGTATTTTTAAAAACAACACCCTGAGTCTGAGGGCCTCACACTCCAGAAGCCCATGTCTTCTGCCCTTTATCTCCTTTGCTTCTATACAGGCTGCAGTAGATCCAGCTACCACTGGTGATTCCCCTCTACAAGTCACCCATGTGTCCTATTCCCATCAGCTCCTGGACTCCTGAGGTCCTCTTCTTGTGGTAGAAATTTAAAATGCAGAAGAAGCAGTCATAACAGCATTAGTCTCCTTGGGTAAATGTGGGAACAACCCAAGTACCCACTAGCAGATGAACATGTAAACTAATTGTTAGATGCACACACAAACACACACTGGAATATCAGTCAGGATATGACCCAGGCTGCAACACGGATGAAACCTGGAAACGGTATGGACAGTGGAGAAATAAGACACAAAGGATCGCATGTGGTATGGTTCCACTTCAAAAAGTACCTGGAATAGGTAAATTCTTGGGAACAGAAAAGAGATTCGGGGTTGGCAGGGGCTAGAGGAAGTGATAAATGAGAAATTCTTACTTAATGGATATAGAGTTTGTTTGAGGTGATGAAAAAAATTGAAAATAGTTCTTATGCTAGTAGTTTGGTGCGTGAATAGCTGTTCAACTCAGCATGTCTTTGGGGAGAGATGCCTGGAGGATTTTACTTAGTTCCATCTTGCTCTATGCCAGCCCCCAAATAATTTTGAAAATAATCATATGGTTGTACAATGTTGTGAATATAATTAATAATAATGAAGTACATATGGAAAAAGGGTTAAAGGGACACATTTTATGTTAAATATATATATATTAGTTTGAAACAATAAAAGAAAAATATTTTCTAAAAATACAAAGGAAGAATACAAAGTTCAGTTTAGTTTCAGTTAAGATCTGATTGGCTGGAATGTCAAAAAAGGGGGCCCAACTGATTTATGAAAAGAGGAACTTTATTGACTCAGGTAAACTGAGCGAATATTCTCGGGGCAGGACTGGCTTCAGAATGTGCCCCAGCTCTTTCTCTCTTGCCCTTCTGGATTCTCTTGCTGTCTTTCTTCTCCTTGTACTGCTTTGTGAGTCTACAATGCCTGGGTCATAGTAGCATGGCTTGAGTAACCGAGGGGTTTGGTCAATGGGAAACAACAACAGAAGTTTGGAAGGAGGAATGAAGTGAAGTCATAATGTTGAGTCCCCTGACTGCCTCCCTGTGTGGTCACTTCAGGCTGGTTACGTACCTCAGAGCACTGTATTTCTCAAAGTACCCTCCCTAAATAACCGTCCCTGTTATGGTCTGGTAGCTACTCTCTCCCACCTCCCTTTGGACTTAAAGTTGGTAACAGATCCACTGTTACTGGCCCTAGGTCATTGCAGTATTTTGGCATTAGGTGGTTGAGCATCCTATTCCCCTGCCCTCAGTGATAGGTCCCTTTTAAACCTTCCTCTTATTCTCTTGTTCAATTTTCCTGTTGAACCCTGACTCTAACGAGATTTCTCATGATTATTCCCACTGGAACCTTGACTGCATCTCTTAGATACATCTTTTGCAGGGTTTCATTTAGTCTTAAGTTTCAGTGTGACAGCAACAGCAACAGTTCCTGTTTCAGAACCCACAGGAAAAACAGATTATGGTTGCCCAAAGCACCATCAAAATCCCCATTTCCTCCTACTGGTTCTGATTGTGCCCCTCCGTGAGCCCATCACTGTGGTCAGAAGAAGGCTGTGTGCTTCTGACTTGGGCCATGAGCTCCACACTAGATGAACAGTGTGGAAGAGAGCAGTTCCCTAGGGGAAAGAGACCATTACCCAAAAAGAAGGTAAATGGGAGCCATTTGGTAAAACCACAACTCTGAGAGAGTCACTTTCTCTCAGCTCATAGGAATTCCACCCCAGCTTGCTGACTTCAAATCTCTACTCTTCCTAGTGTTCAACTTTTCCCAGGAAAACTTTCAGATAGGAAGCTGGATCTATACACAAGACAGAAGTTCATATAAGTGTTTCAGCAGAGGTAATTATAAGAACCATGGCAGGGAGGAGATAGGGCAGCCCATGCTAAGTTAGAGAAGGAGTATGGAATGAATGAAGTCCCCTTCTCCAGGCCATCCAGGCATGACAGCAGCAGCATCTTCAAATTCCAAGACATGGAAAGCATGACACAGGCATCTGCCACAGGAAAGGAGCAGAGTAGGAGAAGATGGATGGAAGGAACAAGGGTGGCAAGAACACAGGCAGGAGGTTGAATTTGGCAGGTAAGATGTGACCTCTGTAAGGCAGGATAACAGTTGAATTTCAGGGTCAATCATGACAATAGTGAGGAGCTTGCCCTATGTTTTGGTTTGAATATGAGGTGTCCCTCAAAAGCTCACGGGTGACAATGCAGTAAGGCTGAGGTGAAATGATTGGGTTATGAGAGCCTTAACCCAAGCCGAGAGTTAATCCCCTGACAGAGATTAACTGGCAACTGAAGGCTGGTAGGGTGTGGCTAGAGGAGGTGTGTCATTGGGGGGTATGCCTTTAGGGTATACAGTTTGTATCTGGTGAGTGGAATCTTTCTCTGCTCCCTGGAGCCATGCCTTCCTCCATGATGTTCAGTCTCACCTCGAGCCCCAGGGAATGGAGTCGGCCTTCTTTCTATAGACTAAGATCTTCAAAACCATGAGCCCTCAGATAAACTTGTCCTCCTGGAATTGTTCTTGTCAGGTCCTTGGGTCACAGCTATGAAAAGGGTGACTAAACACCACAGAAGTGCAGGTGAGGCAGCCCCAACAGGGCACTGCGTCAGGAGAGCTAGGCTTTAGGACAACAGCCAGACTCGTTGCAATATTTATTTCATTGGTACTAATCAGGAACAATTAAAGTCTTTCAGAAATATTCATTGAGCACCTGGCTGTAGGCTAGGTACTAAGAATGACAAAAAGCACACTGAAGGACCACTTGGTAGAGAGAGGTGAAGACAGGACAGTGGGGTACTTGGTACTGTGATGCAGTAAAGACAAGGGATTATACCTCTGAGGAGGGCACCTAACCCACTGCAGTTGGCCATAAACGGCTCCTGAGATGAAAGAACTGCTGGCTGAGTACTGAAAGCATCCTCAGAGTTCAGAATGGAAGGAGCTGGAACTCAGACCTGAATTCAAACCCCAGTCCTGTGACCAAGGCACTTTGACTCTTATAAAGATGAATAGCACATGAATCTCATCAGTAAAATGGGGTGTCCCTGCAGGAGGCATTTCTCAAACACTGTTACCCGTGAGCAGAGTGTCTCTCCCTTGAGGTCACATAGCACTTTGTATGATCCCCTAAGTATGAGTCATCCGTTCCGTAAGTAAACATGTGCAGGCACTGACTATGTGCCAGGGATGATGAGTAAAGCTCTCACATACACTACCTGTCCTCTCCTCTGTGCAGGCCATCCCCTGCCCCACCCACTCCACTGAGAGAGGCTCTGGAGCAAAGACCATGGCATGTGAACCTCTAGGAAACGTAAGAAATATCACTCAGAAGGACAAAGTGAAAATGTCAATGGAAGAATGAATAAATGAGGTAGATGGTCTCTAAGATCCCTCCCATCCTTAAAATGATACAAAAGCTTTTAAATGCTCAAGCACAGATGGTCCTTGGGAGGAACCAGAGAACACGAAGGGGTGCCTGACTTGATCCAGGAACGCCTTCTTAGAGAAGACGATTCTGTGGCTTTCAGAATATCACCCACTGCCAGATACCATCTCTACGCAGCCTGTAAGCACAGGGCTCTTCTAGTCTGGTTGTCAATGGAGCCAAAAAGTCTGCTGCCTTTAGGCAACCTTACAGACCCAAGGGCCCAGGAAAGTTCCCTCCAGACCATTCAGAATTCCATGCAGAGAAATAACCTCTTTAGTTCTCTTGAATTTTATCCTTTCCCTTTTCAATTATAAATAATTATATAGTCATTATGAAAAATTAGAATATTCACACAAATTTCTTCACATCTGAGAGTTCAAGCATTATTAACATGTAGATATGTTTCTTCCTATAATATTTCTTAAGCATTTTTATCTTTACATAATATTATTGATTCTTTTCTCTAAAATTTGTTCTGCATGATTTTACTTAATATTACATCATAAAAGTCTAACCATGCCATGAAAATGCCTTCATAAACATCATTTTAAATTGCTACAGAATGTTCTACCCCATGTAGATGAGTCACAATTTACATAACCAATCCCAGATCAGACATTTAGGTTATTTCCACTATTCATTATTATAATAAGCAGCCCTGTGATAAACATGGCATGTGTATAAAGCAATATTTGCATTTCTGATCAGGTCCTTAGACTTTTGAAAGCCATATTTACTGGGTCAAAAGCCATGAACAGTTCTCAGGGTGCTGTTTTTCAAGATCAGGTTGCCCCAGAGTAGATGCCATCCACAGAGCATGAGAAAGCTGTCAGCTTTGGTCACTTTGTTTTATTTTTGCTCTCCTACTCTCTGTTCCTTTACTCTGTTACTCCTTTCTCTTTGTCTAAAGTTATTTTTCAGGTCAGAAAAACCTGGGGAAGAAATGGAGAAGAGGCTGCGTTGATTACATTTAGATCCTTCTCTTTCTACCCAGCAAGGGAAAGTGAAGCCACATCAGGCTCTGGAATTTTAATTAACCTCCTAGCAGCAGGAATCTGATCCCTCAAGGTAGCCATTGCTCTGAGCTCTGTGCCAGGCCCTCATGATAGAGAGGGGTACAGGGAGGGAGAGAGAGACTACTCAGATGATTGACAGCAACTGCATTTGATCACACATGGGAGAAGTGGTCCCGGGCTTTGAGGAGTGGTGGAGACATTTTGAACAGGGAGGTCTCTTGACTTCCATTAGCTCAGGATCAAAGAGTGAATGTGCCCTTTGGGCACGTAGAAAATTGTTCCATTGACATTCCGAGGACCTGCATCAAATATCTACATATGACACATGACTAAATTGGGATTCAAGCACAAGCCTACATAGTGAGGACCAGTGAGGCCAGTTCATATCTAGCTCAGAAACACATCTTTGATCACATACTTGAGTCTGGAAATCACCACCAAGAGAAGCCAAGCTTAGACAGGAAGCTGCTGAAATCAGAGACTTTTGGAGCAAATACTTCAGTTACAACTAAAGAAAGGACTGTGGAAGGAATATGTCCACATATAATAGTACTGGGAAAGTGAAAACCAGGTCCCCTGACTCCTACCCAGTGTTCTTTCTGATATAATAGTCTGCCTATGTTTCGTTCAGAGGGAATTGGTCAGTTGGGGTTTTGCAGAAATATAGCTATAACAAATGCCACGTTGTAGAGACAGAACAGTGGCCAAGAGATGCCACCTTCCTCAGTGGGTTGGACCCTCCCTGCCCCTCCAAATTACTTCATCCAGTGAAATGCAAGGATTTTTACACACATGAGTTGTGCTTCTGAAATTCAGTTTTCCTTGAACTCCACAGTCTTGTAACCCTTTTCTCCTTCCATTGTCTCCACCCCCATATCAGACATACATTTCAGAAAGAAAAGCAAGGTTAACCTAGGCCAAGCAAAACTTCTGACTTGTTTCTTCTAAAGAACTGTATAGCAAAGTGGAACCTGCTCACTGCAAAGTGACCTTAAAGACTGGCAGACTCATGGAGGACTGGCAGAACTATCAGGAGAACTGGAGGAGGGTTCCAAGCCCAGGCTCCTCTGTTTTATAGTTATTCATTCTTTCCAGCCTCATTTTTCCCCATCTTTAAACTGGAGAGGACACCACTTCTGTGTGTCTCTCAGGAGCCATTGTAGGAATCAGCTGAGATAAGGTGTGTGCAAGCTTTGTAAACTCCAGAACACTCTCCAAACATAAGCCAGGCATATATTTAAGTAAGAAGGTACCAGAGACTAGGGAAGAGGGTGGCATTAAAAGTACACAAAAGCTGCCTGCAATCCATCCCTCCCCTGCTCTGAAGATCTGAGATCCTCACAAGACATCTGGAACAGCTGATCCCTTAAATCAATGGTTTTCAACTATTTTTTAAAAGCACAGAATCCTTTCTTGTAAAAAAAAAAAAAGAAAGAAATATTTCACAGGACCTTCTATTGTAAATTTGATAATAGTATGCTTTGTTATATTGGTCTGGAAGTTGGGAAGATGGGAAAAAATCATTATCTTTAACTGTTAGGTTACAACTCACCAGAAAATGAAGCACTTGTCCATTTATTTTATGGTCATGAACACACCTCTAAGGAATGTTGAAGGAATGAATGAAGGGTTAGAATCATCTGGGCACCATGTCAAGAACTTTGCAAGGATCAAACTGATACATCCTCATATTCTCAGGACTTGCATTCTGGTGGGCCTTTGTCTGCCCCCCAGCCTTGGGGGACCTTCAGGGCCTCAACCAGCTCTGGATATCTGGATCCTTCCATCTAGGCAAAGTAGGGCCACTTTGCAAGCCTAGAAGGTCTTCCTTTATACATTTTTTTACAAAGTATTAAATTCAAGGGCACTTAACCACTATGCCACATCACCCACCCATTTTATTTTTGCGACAGGACCTTGCTAAGTTGCTGAGGCTGACTTTGAACTTGAGATTCTTCTGCCTCAGCCTCTGGAGCTGCTGGGATTACAGGCATGTGCCACAATACCAGACTCCTTTATACTTTTAACCAATGGATACTTTGTCATTGGTTAGATATCTAATGGTTGGAGAGCAAGCAATTAGAAAGACTTTTTAAAGAAAAGTCCAGGTTCTTATCCACCATGCAAAGCAGATTGATATACAGGAAAATATTCAATGTTTGAATTTGGAGGAATCTGGTTCCAGATTCATTTCTATTCCTTATTGTCTGGCTAATGCTGACAGTAATAGATTAATCCTAATATCTTCACTGCTTCAGGCCTCAGTTTCCTCCATTGGAACCCCCTCCCCCATGCATGTTGTGAAGACAGCAGAGCCCCCATACCCCTCAGCCATACTCAGGGCATTCTCTCAGCAGCATCCCATGGAATTGCATGTTTGTGAGTGGTGTTACTGTCTGTCTCAGCAACTAAACTGTAAACTGTAACAAGACAAGGGCTATTCCTGGTGTGTTCATCATCACTGTGTCCCTAGATCCTAGCACAGTCCAGGCCCAGAAAATCCTCCATATATGTTGAATGAATGAATAAGGAATTTAGAATGATCTGGGCACTGTGCCAAGAGCTTTGCAGGGATCAGGTGGATAAATCCTAACATACCTTATCTCATAGTCATTTTTTTCATGGATGAGGAATCCAAAACTAATGGAAGTTAAACAAATTATCCTAGATCATATAGCCGAAAGGTGACTGAGACTGCAATTAATAACCCTGATCTAACGGACTTCCCGGGGCTATGCCTTACCCACCACACGTAACAGCCTCTAGCTGGAGACCTGAAGTGGACTGTGTGGGTTGGGCAGCACTTAGTCCTTCTCCAAATTCTGAAGGGCAATGAAGACCCATAAGGTGTCTAGGCACAAAGGATAAGTTGGAAAGAAATAGAGGTATTCAGAGCCCATCATGTGGTCCACGGACTCTGGAGTATGGAGCCTGAAAGAGGATAAAGTCAATTCCAAGCTCTGGGCATGGAATTTGATCATGAAAAGGCCATTGGAGGGTTTTAATAGGACAGTGGTATCACCAGACTTGGAAAGAGCACCCTGGCAGCAATGTGGAGAGGGGGACATGAAGAGCTTCGCGGAGGGAATCTCTGAGGCTAAGGCAAGGCTCTCATGTCCAGATTCCCCTCTGCCACCTGCCAGCATAGGAGACTGGATAAGTGCTTTCCTCTCTCTGGGTTTTAGTCTTCTTAATTGTGTGGCAGGGATGATGTAGCACCTGCCTCAGGGGCTGCTGTGAGGGGTGCATGGGAGGAGGCATATCTAGCACCTGACACTCAGGGGGTTTTTGTATTGTGTTAATAGAGGTGGAAAGAGATAGTTGATAGCAGAGGCATTTCAGAAGTAGAATTATAAAATTTAGCTACTACTTGGAAGAAGGAAGAGAGAGGGACACTGTGAAAAGGTCATAGGTATATGTAAGAAATGGTGATATCATCAAGGAGAATGTGGAATTAGAAGCTCCCTGCCCTGCCAGAACAGAGTCAAATTGTTCTCATGTCAGAAAGCACCTTGCCTGCCCTGCTCCCTGATGGCCATGTGCTGAGCATTCTGAAACACCACTTAATTCTGTTTCAATCCAGACCAGGACTTATGTTCTCAGCCACTAATATAATATTGAAAGAATCAAAAAATTCATCATGTTATTTTCCTACTCCTATTTAAAGATTATTAATTATGATTAATATTTGTACAGTACACTCCTGTTTACAGAACATTTTCATCTATATTGTTGTATCAAATATAAAAGAAAATTCATCAAATGTAACAGGTTTATTGAATAGTCTGAGCTCATTAGGGCACAAACATAAACACCTAATCTAATCACCACCTTCAACCACATGGTCAATTTGCTCTTTCTCACCTATTAATGACCCTTGAGGCAGATTCTGTACTTTTCTAGTTGCTTTTGGTGTAAAAGTGCCCAGCTGAGTTTGCAATTTCAGTCTCATATTCCTATCTTACACCCATATCATCCTCTCTGCACAAGGGCTAGCTAGGCCTTGGCCTCAGCAACTTGTTATGCCGATAAGGGGCTGAGCGCGCACACAGCCTAAAGCAGGGAATGGAAGACAGGAGGAAACAAACCTGACCACTTGTGTGTGGGTTCTGTTGTGAACTTCTCAGGCTAAGCACAATGTCCTCCAGATGGCAGATGCCCAAATTCTGGTGCTCTGATGGATACATATTAGAGTTCTGCAGGTACCAGCAGGGGCAGCTGAGGAGGGAGGGTGCAAGCTCCTATCTTGACCAACCTCTTCCTCTTCCAAAGCTACCTGTTGCTCCACCTCCCATCCACTGTGGTTCATTTCACAGCCTCTTCCAGTCTTCAGCCCCAGCAGTCAGTCTTCTTGGATAAAGCATAAGAGATGCCCTTTGATTGACTATTTTCCATAGAGACCCTGGACTCTTGGGAAACTCGCCTCTCCCAGCCATTCCGTTCACTGAGTACAGGCTGTCCAAGCACTGCCTTCTTACTGACATAGAGGGTCTTGCTCCATTAAGAGTCTCTATGAAGGACTATTTCGCCCCGCTTGTGGGTTAGGCCAATGACTTACAGTTGAAGGACTTCCCTCCATTTCCCTAGTCCCCTGTTTAAACAGCATATAGAGTGAGTGGTGGATGTAGTCAGGACTGGGATGCCCTGGAATACTTCTCAGCCCTTGGTGCCTAGCTTCGGGTCCTGACAGCTTATTTCCCCCTTCTCCATCCAGTCACCTATGCTGTAAGTGTAAATGATCTTCCCCCTCTCTTCCCCTCCCTTCTTCTATGGTGAAGGGATTTTAGTTTGCAGTATTAATTTCAGGACCCTCTTTTTGGGGGGCAAAGCCAGGGAAGCAGCAGTGGGAGCAAAAAGAGACTAGAATTTGCACATGCTGTATTTTATGAGAGTCTGAGCACATATGTTGTCCAGAAAGGGAAAGCCTTTGGAGAAAATGTGACACATGGAAAATGTTGATCAATAAAATGACACAGAACGCAATGTTTAAAATACTTTGTTGCATGTCATGAAAATACTCTATACCTGCGTATTTGATAGATTATACTGTACAGAGTTAAATTGGTTATTACTTTGTCTTTCAGCCAAGTTACATTATCTTTTGCAAAGCTTAACTCTGGAATGCTGGTGTTATGAATCCGATTTTTAAAAGGTGAAAACCAAGGCATAAAGTTAAGAGAAATTCCCAGAACCATAAGTTAATAAAGAGTAGATCACAGTCTCATATTTTAGTGTTGGTCTAAGTACATGTTATATTGTTGATATGTAATATTGAAAAGAACACTGTCACTTGTAAATTTTATCAAAATTGGAATTGTGTAGGGATATATCTCTATACAGGTTGATGTCCAGGGTCCTCCAAAATCCATTTCTATAAGCTGAACTTGGGGATACCTTACAAATCACCTTGAAAGTTCCCCACAAGGATGCCCTGTGTTCTTACCCCACAGCTACTCATAGTCAGAGTTCAGAGTCTAGTCATAGTTACCAGGGTTAGGCCTCTGTCTCAGGCAGGACCTCCCATGAGCCTCCTCCAGAGAGACAAAAAAAAGTCATTTTATGCATAAACAAAATCTCAGACTCCATTTCTAAATATTGGCACCCAGAGAGTGGAAAGAAGTGGTAGCAGAATCTAGATTTGAATTTTGCACCATTCCATAGTGGGAGCAAAAGGAATGATATAATATAGCTGCTTCCCAAGAACGTAAACCAATCAAGAGCTCAACAAGGTGTCTGAACTGTAAGGAGCTATCAGAAGCTGAGACCCTTTCCCAGGACCCACACTCCATGAGGGGAGACTGTGTTGCTACTCCTCCAGCTACATGGTCCACCCTATGGTGTTGTAGGGGCTCTGCCTCCAAACCACAAGATCCCACTGTAGACTAGAGGACAATCCAATGCAGCATTCGAGTCCTGTCTCAGTGTCAGGAAACAGCAAGGCACCTACAGGCTCATGCAGTGCTTCTTTTTTCTTGATTTCATTTCTAATTGAAGCAGCAAAAGCACATGACTGTTCAATGCATTTTCCCATAATGAAAATATTTAAAGTGTGCTAATACGTCCATTCCCATAAAAGATTACTTTTTCTTATGTTTTTTATCTGGGATTTGTTTTGTTGTTGTTGTTGTTACTTTACTATCTCTCATTTGATCCTTAATGACAGACTTGGGTGTCATGATTTTGATCCCCAATGTATAGGTGGAGGAAAAGAAGTGCTTTGGGATCTTTCTCAGGTCTCATAAAACCATGAGATTGATGTTCTAATAGAGATGTGATATCTGGATACCACAGCCTCACGTGTGACAGTCCTTAACAACTCATGCAGCTCAGGCACCCAAACATTTGGTGTAAAGCTGGGGTGCAGACATTGTGAGGAAGAGCCAGAACATTTTTGATCCTGTGAAATGAGATGGGGAAACAGGACATTGCTTTGATTTGTTAGAGTACGGTCAAGGAAATTAGAAAAACAAAACAAAACTGTAGAAATGGACCTAAGATCCAAAGAGAGGACATCTTCACAACCCCATCTCCCTCTCCTCACCTCTATCCAGAATGGGAGAAAATCACAATAAAACAACAGCCTTTGAAGTGGGCAGGACACCGTGCAGTTTCCTCACGTTTCCACATCCAGGACGCATTGAGTCTTCAAGTCAATCAGCCCCCATTCCACCCCCACACAAATTCATACATTAAAGAAAGCAAGGCTGGATTATTGGCTGCAGTTCCCATGTGTGTCTCAGAGACGTGAAACGGCTTGCCCAAGATCACATGATGAATGGTAGAGTTTGAAATAGCTTAGTAGTTTTTTTGTTATTGTTGTTTTATTTCTTTTCCTGTGATAAGAAACTCTGATCCCATTGTATCCAACCAACAACTCTCATTATCTCAGAAAAATCTCTAAATCTTCCCTGATCCCTGACTGCCTCTTACATTCCACCTCTTGCCTTGACCCTATCTAATCCAAGTTCTAGAATTTTCTAGCAGTGCTTGGTTTCCCACACATGCTGTGCTGTTTCACATGCTTCCCACGCCTTTGCCTTTCATTTTCTTCTTCTTGGGATGACCATCTAATGCCACCAGTGTCCCCAAGCTATGTAGACACCCCATGCTTTCAAGCCTCAATTCAGGCACCTTCTCTTCTGAGCAGCCATTTCCTTTCCCTCCAGATTGGCTCACCATTAAAAGTCATTTTATTTTCAGAGTTTTTGTTTGCTCATTTGTTTGACCTGAAACGGACCAGCCTGTCGATTCAGTTATTAGTCTCTTGGGTTACGTATTTAACAAGATACATCCTTTTCCCCAGCATGTTTCAATACTTGAAGGCCCCAATACAGACCCTACTAGCATCTCCTCTTTGGATTAAACATTTCACTTTCTTTCAACTGGAAACAGCACGTACATTCAAGTCCCTTATCATCCTGTCAGCCTTCAGGGCACATGCTACACTATGACAGGCATTTGTAACGAAGGAAAATAACATTCCAGGTGTGACCTGACCAGCATGCGATGGAACCAATATGGAATAATCATGTATTGAGCCGCATCTGGCATTCTGCCAGCTGCTTTATCAATATTGTTTAATTTTAATCCTCAGTAAACAATGTGTTAATATTACTTCAAAGTTGCCTACAGGAAAATTGAAGCTCAGACAGATTAAATGACTTGCCTAAAGACTCACAGCTGGTAGGTAGAAGAACAGGAATCCAAACCTTGATCTGAACAAGACCAAAGCCGTGCTGTTTCTACAAGAGTATCAGGATTGCTACTCTTCCTCTAAATATTGTACTTCAATTAATTCAGAAGGGAATCAAATATAAAAGTCCCTTTTTCTTTGCTTCATAGTATCTCATGATCATCTTGAATTTTCTAGGATCAACAGTTTGGATTTTTTTGCTTTATTTTTATTTTATTTTTTACATATATATATTTTTTTTGAGTGCATTATAGTTTTACATAATGATGGCATTAGTTGTTTCAAGCCAGTTTTTTGCTTTGTGAAGGTCAAAAGTGTAATCTTAGTTCCCCTGTTTAAAAAATTAAAATAATTGGTGTTTCCCATCTCATCTGCTCTTCTGCTTCTCTGCTATTATGCCAGTTGCTGAACAAACATGTCACCTAAAATAGTCACATCTTCACCATTCTCCATCTGCTTTATTGGTTTCCTTAAATAAAATATTGCTGTGATGAATAAAACCATCTAATTGTAAATGTGCACAGCACAGCTCACTGATTCAAGTGGCTTCCCAGAGTGCTCTGATAGGGTCCACAAACCTCAGTGTCTCCCAGAGTGTCACAAAGTCACTTGGATAGGATCCATAGTCCACCTCTCAGCAATGCAAGCCACCAATATCATCAATGTCCTCCACTGTCTGTTACAGCAAATGCCACCTACAGATTCAAACAATAGGGTTTAGAACGATCATATCCCGGCACCTACAGCCACCTAGCTGAAGATTGAAATGTTGATTAAGCAAAAATTAGTTAAATATAGGTATAAATGGGTAGAAGGGAAGACAAGAGGGTGAGTAGATGGACAGTTGGGTGTTTATTTAGATAAATAGACAGGATGAATAATAGTTGAAATAAGAAAGAGAGGTAGGAATAATAGAAGGGAATGAGGGGCTGGAGTGGTAGCTAAGCAGCTAAGGTGCTTGCCTTGCATGCTCAAGGATGCGAGTTCAAACCCCGGCACCACGTACACAACAAAGTGTCAGAGCAATGAAGGCCAATTGAAAAAGTAAATAAAATTGATTCTCTCTTTCTCTCTCTGTCTCTCTCTCACTATCCCTTTCTCTTAAAAAAAAAAAAGTTAAGATTCAGACCAAAGTTATGACATTAATAACTAAAAACTTCAACTATGAAATTTGTAAAGGCCATTTGATAACATTGGTAACATCAGAAAACCTTAAGTACTTACTACGACCACAAATAATGTGTAGGCATGCTACCAAATTATCTAATTTTTGAACTCTTCACAAGTAGTGTTATTGCTTATATATAAATATGGGTGCAAAATTTCACAGACTAGACCATTGTATGTTTCCTTCTTCCTATTCACTATGATGCCATTCTGTCATTTGGGCTAACATAGAGCAAGTACACCCCTCTTCACAAGACAGAACTCCAATATTTGAATGAGAGTCAATGGACATTCACTGAGGTCTCAGACTATCCAAGGAATTATATTTGATATTTGAGATTTAGGGATGAATATGACTTTGTCAAAGTACTCACAATAAGGCAGGATAGAGAAATAACTAAATTTTCCAGGTTTCAATGTGATTTGTTAAATGGTAATTCATCAAGAATGTTGAGTTTCAAGAAAGATATGAGGGGAGACCTACATGAGGGGCCCATAACCATACACCCACCCTGATGCTTCCTCTTTAGGAAGGACTTCCTTGCCTTCTTATCTATAATTTTCCAGGTCCCCTACCAACCTGAGTGGCTCCAGGATGTCTACAATTTTCTCAGAATGTGATTTCTGGGAGAATCTAATAGGGCCGGAAAGAGGATGGTGTGGATGACCATCTCCCACCCCATCCCTATTGCTACAAGACCAAAGGGATTGCACATTCTCCTAGATTTTGTGCTGGTTTGGTTTACACTTGCACTAATGGCCTAACAACCAGCTTTCTCTGCTGGGAAACTGTAAGAGCAAATAAGAGCATATGGATTTTCCTTGTCCTTTCATTTCATCCATTTCTATTTTAGCTAAGATTTGTTTTTATATTTCTAATCCAAATATGATCTAGTGAAATGTGCTATATTCAAATCAATACCAGTAAATTCACTCTATCCTGTAATGATGAATTGTTATGAATGACACATTTTTAGAAAATGGAAAGATTGACCACGCATTCCCAATTATTTGATGATCGCAGAAACCCATATCTGTACTTCTTCACATTAGGAAATACGATGAAAGTGAAGGCACAATAATTTGAATGCATGCCATCAGATGTCCTGCTTTTCACAGAGTTTATGGATCATGTACTCATAAAAGGGTGTGGTGAGTCATCTTCTGAAACCTGAGCTTTAAACAGTAACATCCCTCACTAGTCTGTGTTCCCTATGAATCCTTCAAAACCATCCTAATTCTTCTTCTTTTCTGGAGTTTCCCTGGATCAGTAGTTCTCAAAATGTAGTCCGCAGACCAGCAGCATCAGCAACTCCTGGAAACTGGCGTGATGTGCACATTCTGGAGCTCAACTGAATCAGAGGATCTGGAGGTGGGGCCAGCAATCTGTGCTTTAGCAAATCTTCCAGGTGTTGCTGATGCATGCAGATGTTTGGCAGCCACTGTCCCAGAATGACAAACCCCTGTCCCAGAGTGACGAGTCCCTGGGCAGTAATCAGACCAATTCTAAACAGAAGGACTCACAGAGAACCTACTCCAAGACAAGTCCTGAAATAGGCACTGGATGAAGATTTGTAGAGATGAATAAAACACAGAGCTTGTCTTCAAGGAATAGTCCAGTAAAAATTATAAATATGTCTAAAGAAAAGAGACTGAACTGTGTAGTACCGAGCTGTTTGACCAGAGCTGGACAATAGAATCATCTTAGGAGTCTTGAAAAATTATATATCCAGAGAATCAGATTCAGAAAGTCTGTGGATTCCAGGAATCTTACCATGCTTAAGAACAAAGTGTTGAAGCAAAGAGCACAGGTCTGGAGTGAGACTAGGCTGGGATATTCCTTACCTCTGCCGTTTATCATCTGCACGACCCAGAGTACCAAGAATGTATAGTGTACTGACCACCTGCAGGCCCCATGACGTGTGCTTGAATCCCAGCTCTGCTACATATTAGTTTTGTGACATTTGACAAGGTACTAAAGTTCTGTAGGTCTCAGTCTTCCCATCTGGAAAATGGAGTTACTTTATAGAATTATTCTTAGGATTAAGATACTTATGTGTGTAAAGTACTTAGAACAGTCATACAAGCTATGCAGGGTTTATAATGATGATGATAGTGATGATGATGATCTCGAATGGAAAATAAAAAAGCAGCACCTTTATTACAGGTGTGTTGATGCAATGTTTAATGGTTAGAATGTGAAAAATAAGGACTATTTTACATGAAATGCATTCATTCTATTTGTAGCATAGAGTTTACTTTGTTTGATTTTTCCTCCTGTAAACATATACATCTCCTGAAAATGACAGTGAAGAAACGGCTGGTCAAGGAAGGTAATTCAGATTCAGTAGATCCAGGATGGAGCCTGAGAGACTGCATTTAAGACAAGCTCTCAGGTGTTGCTGTCCAGTCCACACATTGCCTAGCAAAGCTGCAGAGAGTCACTACCAGGCCTTCCTAGGCAAATTCTCTTAGTGCTCTCAAAACTTCCACAGGTAGCACCCACATGTTGTCGCTCTGATTTTAAAATTATTCCGGCTTCAGTAGCAAGCTTCCTAAAACCAGGGTGAGCCCTGGAAGAAACTCTGGACTGGGAGACAGGAGTCCTGGTTTTAAGTTTCATCTTGTCTCAAAATCCATGTGACCTTCAGAAAATTATAAGCTATCTGAGAGTTTCTAAGACTAAAGCCCTTTTGTATCCTTCACAGGGTATGTGAAAGTCGAATGAGATACTATACGTGGAAGCACTTTAAAGATTAAAAGGCACAGTATAAAAGAGATTATTGCCACACTTACTCCTAGTTAAGAATATGTATGGTCTAGTTTCTTATTAGTTACCTGGACAAAAAAAAAAAAAAAAACAGGAGCATAACCTTCCTTTCCTCCTTTCTCATATTCTATCAAGGCTTGGATTTGGACATCTCTGTGTTGGTTGGCAATCTGTAAAAAAAAAAAAAAAAAAAGGAGAATTCCCTCCAGCTAAAAAGCATCAAGGAATGTATTATTATGTAGGGGTTAGTAACCTAGAGCCCATGGGCCAAATCTGGCCCACTGGCTACTTTTATAAATAAAGTTTAATTGGAACACAGTCCCAGCCACTCATGTGTGCCTCGTCAGGCTGCTTTCATTCTACAGTGGCAGCGTTGAAGTGTTATGCTGGAGACCATATGGCCCACAGTACCTAACGTGTTAACTCTGGTCCTTGTAACTTTGCCAATCCTGGATTATAGGACTACTGAGAGTGCTGAAGAAACTGACTCTAGGCGTAGCTTCCAGAAATAACTTTCAAAACCACCCAGCAGAATTGAGGTAGGAGAGCTGCTGCCCCTGCTATAGTCAGGAAGATGTGGAGACAGGAAGTGCCCACAGAGTGTGCAGGCATACCCTGGCTGAGATCCAGGCGGACGTCTCCTGGGGACTCTGCTACAGGAGCCTCGTTGCATGCCACTCCAGCCTTGCAGGGGTATATGTGAACAGACCTTAACCACATTCGAAACTCCAACCATCAGCAAACTGGGAAATGTAGTTTTAAAATTTCCAGTCTACATTATAATAAGGCATAATAGCAGGAAATTGAAATGGATGTTGAACAAACTAGTATATCCCAGAATTTGCCTTAGTCAGTTCAGGCTGTTAAAATAAATTTCATAAACCAGAAGGGCCCAAAAAAACAAACATTTATTTCTCCCAGTTCTGGAGGCAGAGAAATCTAAGATCAAAGTACCAGCTGATCCAGGGTCAAGTAAGGTCACTCTTAAAAGTTTTCAGGGAGCTGTCTACATGTTATATCCTCACACAGCAGCAGGCAGCAGAAAGATAAAGAAGCTCTGTCCCCTTATAAGGACACTAACCTCAGTCACAGGGGCTCCACTCTCACAACCTAATTATCTCCCAACACCATGATGCTAGGCATTAAGATTTCAACGTATGATCTTGGGGGGAACACAAGCATTAAACTAGAACAGCTCTCAATCAGGAATAGGTTCTATTTGGCCTTCATTCCATCTGAAGTGGAAGTTTTCTAAGCTTTCCAAGTGAGACCTTAGCATAATGACACCAAAACTAGGTCTCTCTCCTGACACATCTGAAGTGGCTGGGTAAAGTCCAGGCTTTTTTCGTTTTGTTTCCAGGTCACTTCCTTTTTTAAAATAATTGGTGCAGCATAGTATTACATAGTGAAGGTATTTGTTATTATAATACATTCATATATCTGCATGTAATGACAATGTAACTCGAACCCAATCCTTAAGTCAAGCTTTATGAACTCAACTGATATTTTTGGCGGGGGGCACCAGAGACTGAACCCCAGGCATGCTTTACCACTGAGCCACATCTTCAGCCCTTTTATTTTTTATTTTGAGACAGGGTCTCGCTAAGTTACTTAGGGTCTCAATAAATGGCTGTGGCTGACTTTGAACTTGTGATCCTCCTGCCTCAGCCTTATGCCTGACTTCAACTGATTTTTGATAACCAAAGTCAGTCTGTGGAAGGAACTACTCAGAACTCACTAATGATTCACATAAGCACAAATATGTTGGTGCAATTATAAATACTGCTAGTCCATCCACAACGAGATGGCCGTGTGTCCCTTAAACAGGGAGCTGTGCTGACATTCTTGTCTTCCCTTAGTCTGGGCTCCCTCATCTCCAAAAGAAAGCACCTGAACTAGATATTTCTGAGATCTCTACCCACTTAAACCTCTGATTCTCAGAATGCATTGGTTCCTAGGAAATGACAATGGGATTAAAGACCACAGTGAACTGAAACAGCTGTTATAAGAATCCAGGACTCTATTAGCCCAAGGCAGAGGAAGAGGAGGCCTGGAGATTCAGCGCAATGTGAGAGCCAGGCTTTGTGTACCAGATTAGTAAAAGGACTTGTGTCCTATAGATTAGTTTAATTCCCATGTCCAGAATGGCCTTTTCTGAGGTAGCTCTGACCTGTCACCCTCGCCTGGGGGTTTAGTCACCCCGTACCAATGCCTCAATCCCCCTCTGTCTTCCTTCAATTTCATTCTGACAACTGAAAAGATGACAGTGACAAGATGGGTACAGCCCAGGAAGATAAAAACAATGTGAAATGCAGAGATTGGGAGCTTATCAGCCAAACAGGACATGGGATATAAAAAGTAATCAACCTAAAGCTCTTATCAACATCTCTCCTCAGGAAAGGTTTTAAAATTCTGTCATTGCTCAAGGAAAAATTATTGGATTATTATAAAGGAATTTCATTCTCTGTGCTTTCTGTACACAGAGGACACACACATACATGCTGCAGGCTACAGATAGTTTGTCTTAAAAATTATGTCTAAAAACTTTAGCCATCCCATCCTTTGCAATTAAAACACAAATGGTAAAAATGCCTAAGCCCATTACTATCATAATAATTATAATATCCTATACACTGTGCTTAAACATGCTAGATATATATGGTGTTTCATGCAGTCCCTTCAATAATTCTATTGTGGTAGATATCACCTTTCCATCTCCATTTTTTTCTGATTAGGAGACTGAGACTTAGAGCAATTATCTAAAGTCACTAGTAAAAGGTCATACCCAAATTCAAAGGTCTGACCCAGATTCAAATCCTGGTCAGTCCAAGTCCAAAACCCACATAAACCAAAACTCTTCAGCTTCTATTCCCTTGGTTTGCCCTTCCTTGGTTATAATAAAATCCAAAGCATTCCACCTCAGTCACCACGGGGGAGGACACTGCAAGAGATACCTTCTGCTGACTTTACGCTCTGCCAGAGAAGAAGAGACCAGGGGCGAAGCCTGAGAACCAAGAAGAGGGGAAGGACCCACCAGAGGGTTACAAAGAGACTGTCATCCTTGGGCCTTCCTAATAAGACTGATTTCCCACCGTTCACTCTTCCTACCTTCCCCATATTCAGAATTTTGCTGTACAGTGGCATGAATTGAAATATGATGTCTAATTTGTACATTCAGGTGTTTGTCCCACAGGGACAATCTGTCTTCTTTAATTGTTCAAAGTATCCCTGATACAGTGTGTTCAAATAATGTTATGTTCCAGAAAAGCTAGTTTGAAATTTTTCTTAAATACCTGTCATAGAATCTCTCTGAGAATTTTACTAGGAAAAAAAAACCAGCATATACAGGGGCATCCTGGAGCCAGAACCTAACTTTGGAAGACATTCAGACCAGCTGCCTTGCATAAAAATGAAGAAACTGAGTACCGGTGAATGGGCAAAACCAGATTAGTTTCAATGTCAGGACAGGGCTGAGACCCAGGTCCTGCTGCCCCTTCCAAGGGCCCCTTCCATCCTGCCGTGACTCATAAATTACTTTGGTCAGAAAAGGTTTTACCCAGAGAACCTTTGGGATTCAGCAAAGGAAAATTGAGATGACAGGCATATTTGATGGCAAGGTAAAATATTTATAATGTTAAAAACTAAAAGTAAATTTCCAAATTATGTAAAAAAAACTCAATTATATTACTTTAAAAATTAGCAAAACAAAGGAAACATGCCAGTGTGTCCATAGTGATCATTTCAGAGAGATGAGATCATAGACAAATTTTTCTGTTTATTAACAGTTCTTTGTAGCGTGCAGATTTTCTGCAATTAATATAGCGCGCGCACACACACACACATACTGCTACTTTTCCTTTCTATTATTTCAGTTACATGTGGTCAACTGTGGTCCAAAAATATTAAGTGGGAAATACCAAAAACAAGAAATTCATAATTTTTAAGTACACGTCATTCTAAAGAGGGATGAAATCTCACTGTCCCTCTCCACCCGGCTCAGGGTGTGATCATCCCTTTGTTCAGCATATTCAATCTTCCATTAGAAACTTAGTAGCCATCTCATTATCAGGTCATATCTGCCAGGTTGAGAGAGGCAGCCCTGGACCTGGCCTGTCACCACATGAAACTCAGGCAACCTGCAGCCTTGTCTAGGCCATTTTCCTTTAGTCTCAAGATAAGTTTATGAGACTGATTTTGCCAAACTCCAAGATAACTCCTCTCACTGACATCCTGTGGAAAAGAATTGGAAAGATCTGGAAGATCTGAAAGAGCAAGCCACTGTCAGCCTCCTACCCTTTACCCTCGGGGATCACAGGGACCTGTCAGATGCACCCCTCGGTGGTTGGATGCAGGTAGCTAGCTGGAAAACATAACCATGGACTGCAGCAGCCATCCTGGGGCCAGGCTGACGAGGCCATTGTTGTAGCTCAGTGGACTGTAGAATGAGAGAGCTTCACCCTGAAATGGCAGCATTCCCAGAGCCCCAACCTGGCTGGGCCAGACACACTGGAAACCATGGTCACATTCACCCTATATTTGGGAAACTCCAGCCCCAGACCTTAATCTGAGTCTTGGTGGCCATGTGTCTTAATATCAGAGGATAAAAGTAAATTATCAAGTAAAATATCTCAATTCATGCATAGTTCAGGCACTGACCTCCTCTAATGAAGTTTTCCCAGTCTTTCCCTGACCTACCCCAAGCAAGACTATACACTCCTCAACATCCTGATCCTCCCACTCAGAGAAACTGTAGGTGGAAATCATTGGTTGTTTATGTCCCCCACCAACCTGTGTCCTCTTCAGGGTGGCTCTGGCTTCATTCCCCCAGCACACACAAGGACTCCGCAAACCTTGGCCCACTGCCTGGTTTAGTAAAGTTCCATCAACGTACAGATGTGCTCCTCTCTTCACCTAAAAAGCAGCTGTTTTTGTACCACAATGATGAGGCAGGCATTTCAACAAAGGCTAAAATACTTCCCTATCCCTGTAAGTTTACCAGTATCTAATGTATCTGAGTGCTGGGGCTTCCAAAATGAAGTACCAAAAACTGGGTAGCTTAAACAACAGAAAGGTGTTTCCTTATAGTTCTAAAGGTTCAAGATTCAAAAGCAAGAAGACAGCAGGTTGGTTTCTTCTGAGGTTCCCCTCTTGGCTTGTGGATGGAGCTGTTCTCCTGTGTCTTACATGATCCTCCTCTGGGTCTATGTCTCAGTCTTCTTATAAAGACACTGTCATATTAGATTTGAGCCCAACCTGATGTTGCCAACTTAATTACTGTTTTAATGAATCTATCTCCAAACACAGTCCCATTCAAAGTAACTAGGGGCTTCAGCATATGAATTTTGTGGGACACAGTTCATCCCATAACCCCAGGCAGGTATAGATCCTTAGTGAATGTAACATGAGGTGAGTCTCTGCAGCCAGCGCAGTGAAGAACATAGAATTTGAGCTCAATCAGCCTGGTTTCTTCACCTTGCCTCAACAGTAATCCAAGAAGCATACTTAAAATTATAAAGGTTAAAGAGGAGCGTTCCCATAGAAATGTAAACTGAAGGTATGCTTATTTTAGCATCATTCCAACATTCATTCACTGGTTTCTGGAAAAGTCTTTTACACTCACAGTTGTTTGTTCATAGTTTAAGAAATTTCTGTGTTGTACATCTCCTAACCAAAAAAGGAAGAAAGAAAGTGCATTTTACATTCTGAGTATTGACAACTGCAACATGGAAGCTAAAAAGAAAAGGCATGAAGCCATAATGGAAATGCTGTCACAAGGAGCTGTGCCCAGATGCCACCACAAAGAGCATGAGGTGATTTTTACACATCTTAATTGTGAAATGTCAACTCCCTAGGAACATCAATTATCACTCCTTCTCCTGACATGTTCAGAGTGGAGTCCCAACCACACTTTCCCAAAGATTGACCATAAGTTAGGCAGATGGACGAGGGCCTCAGCAAATGGGTCCCCATGCAGAGGTGGCCTGAGCGGCCATCAGCAGCGTATTGGAGGGACTTTTTTGCTGCCTGAGAGGCGGCAAGGTCCAGAAGGTATTTGAAAGGCATTCAAATTCTTGCTTCTCTCCTAGCAAGAATCCTTGCTCACATTGTTTACCCTTATAGTGTTCACCACATCCTTCTGCTCCTGTAAAGATCAAGGGCATTGTGCATATGAGGTTCAACACAGTACTGGCTCCTGAAGACTTGTGAATTGAGACTCCCTTCCTGCAGCCACCCCTGTTGCCATCTTGAGGCTCACCCCTGGCCCACAGCACCTTCACATTTTGAGACACACCTAACTGGACCACTCCCCAGGTGTGCCCTGGACTTTTCATTCCCTCATGCCTTTACAACTATCATTCCTGCACCAAGAAATGCCCCTCATGCCGTGACAAATGGCCTTTTGTCTTTAAAACCCAATTTAATATCTCTTTGAAACTGTTCCTGCCTCTACCCCTTCCCTGAGTAGGACAAACCTCTCCTCATCCTGTGCCTCCATGATCTGAGGGTTTCCAAAGTCTGGAATATTGTGGGCCAAGTGATTCTGAAGTGAATGACCTCATAGCCTCTTGGGCATACTTATGTTATATTAGGCGGTACTTTTGCATAGAGGAGAGATCAGTCCTTCCTGCCAGAATGCAGTTTCAGCAAGGAAGGATGCTGGGGTTTTCCCTTGTCCAGGACCTGGTACTATCTTGATAAATGGAGAATTTTCTTTCCCTTTCTAACCTGTGATTCCATAGTGGAATCAAAAGAAAGTGTTGCAGGCACTAACAAGCTAAATGCTTATTAAATGGATATTCTTTGTTAGAGATAAAGCTTGAAAATAATCATAGCAGTGCTATTTATGAAATGCCACTTACCAGGCACAGTGCGTGGCACTTGCATTAATGTGCTGCTGTTCAATCTTCAGCGATACTGTGGCTTTGGTATGATGATCTCAGGGGAGCCCCATAGCTCTGTATTTAGGAACTGGGTCTTTGGAGTCAAGTCATTTGAGTTCCACTGGTCAAATGGCTGAGTGGCTTGAGGTAACACACCCTGTGCATCTGTTTCTTCATGTGCAAACTAGGAATAAAAATAGGATCCAGTTTGCAGAGTTATTGTGAGGAACAAATGAGAAGACAGAACAGCCAATAGGATGTCAGATCAGAGGCTCTGTACATAGTAAAAGCTCAATAAAGATAATTACAGTTTTGGTTGTTGCCCATTTTATAAGTGGCTGAGCTAGATGTGCACCCAGTGTGCCTGACTCCAGTCAATCCCCATAAACTGGCTCAACTCAGCCTCAAAGAATGAGCTTTGTCTCCCCAAGCACTCCTAGAGGAGGCAATGAAAGGAACAGGAGTGTCCCCATCCTTCCTGAAAGAGTAGGCAAAGACAAGATTCCTCATCCACTCCATTGAGCAACGTGGATTTCTTTCCAATCATAGAAGCTTCCTGCAATGCCACATCATTTCTTCCCAAGTTACCCTGTCTGAGAGAATTTAGAAATCAGGAAGAGGTTTATTTTAATTTTCTGCTTCAGACTGAGAATGCGAGGAGACCTTGCAGTTTGTAGTTAGGGTGATCGTAGGGCATAACTTTATGCAGGAGACTCACAGTGTATCGTGGTTGTCCCAGTGTAACTCTCAGTAACATTCCCTTTCACTTTCAAAAGCATTCCAGTAAGGAAAATAAATTATGTGGCCCTCTATTTATAATGGTAGTAAGCAAATGTCTTGGAGTTATGGAGATTTGGAGTTAAATTCTGATCCCACCAATTACTAGCTGTACACTGGGGGTAATACACTCAACCTGTCTGAGCTTTATATTTTCCTTTAAAACTAATTCAATAGTAGATGTTTTCCAGGGGATTGTGAGGAGTCAGAAAATGAGATAACTATGGAAAGCACCTTGCACACAGTAGGTACTCTGTAAAGGTGAATTCTCCTTCACTTACTCTCCTTTCCCATTCACCTACCTTATATAATTCAGAAAAGTGTGGATCCTTATTTTGTAGTTCTTCAAGTACCTACCTTTTTTGGTTATATATTCATTTAATTCAACATATATGACTGGGGAAGAACACTCTATATCCTAAAGATGATACAGGTATTCTTGCAAATATCTCTAATATAGGGCAGTCAATAATAACAACAAAAACTCCCCAGAGGAAATACAAAAAGCCACAGGGTTCAGAGCAGGGAGTGGTCCTCTTTGGTTGGTCAGACTTCCAGAAGAATATAGCATCTGGGGGAGATTCTCACATGATGGATTTTGACTCCAACAGACAGAGCTGAAGATAGATATAGTGGGCAAAGGAAATCACCTAAAGACAGGACAGTATGGAGTGTATGCTGTAGTCCAATTTACCTGAAATATTGGCTAAATCAGACAGACTATAGAAGACCTTGAAAATTGAAGTAAACTGTGGGGAGCTACTGAGGGTCTGTGAGGAGGGAGTCTGGTCCCACCACTGTTGAGCTTTGGGGAAAGTTCTTGCTGCTATTGAATAGAATGTATTTCAGGCAACACATAGAGGCAGGAAATGGGAAATCCAGCCAGGAAGCTACCGTATGCGCATTGCTTAGTCAACTTCATACTCAAGCGTGCAGTTCAACTGGCCCCTATTGCCTCCTAACCTGCAGATCCAAGAAATCAAGTCTTTATTAACAGGATCATAACACATCCCTCTTAAAAGGAAATTAGATGGGTCTTGTACAATTTTTTCTCATAAAGCAAAATTCACTACTAGTCAACTGGTTAGGAAAAACTTGAAGAGCTCACATTTCTCAACTCTCTGACCAGATATTTTGTATGATAGGTGACACTGCCAACTGTTTTTCCAAGGAATTTTCTCCCACTTTTTCACATCTTGTTTTCTCTCTATTTTTCTAGCCCCTGTACTATCTTCATTTCTAGGAGGATAACCCAAAAACGGTGACCTGCATTGTTCTCAGACTTGCTCCCTATAAGTTGTTCCATCTTGTGGGGAATCTAAGCCTATATTCTATATTCCCCCTAAAGCATAATCTATGACTGTGGTTTGCAGGCAGGTAATTGATTTGGGAATGTCATCCCACTGAACAGAAATGTAAGAGAAAGGAAAAGAGAGTAAAGCAAAATAAGGAATTGATATTTCATTGATCACCACCAAAGTAACTTTCTCCCAGTCCTAAGGGGAACTTTCCTGAAGCCTTATAAATTGCAATTCAGAATTACCCACCTGAAGAAGGACAGGCAGTAGTATTTACCTTCAGACCCTCCATCATTTGTCAACAAGGGCCCCTCAGGCATTAACTCCTCTGAACTTCACAGCAGCACATATCAGAGTCAAGGAGAGTCCACAGGTATACCATACGGTGGTGTCTCAGAGGTCCTAGGGAAGTGATGAAAGGCCTGGGGCCTAAGGTGAGGTGCTGTCCAACCATACCTACACAAAGCTGTTGAATCCTGCATAAAACTGGTCACCAAGCTAGTGACTGGGACAAGAAGTTGGACTAGGAGGATCCTGGGACAAGGCACAAGAGGTATACAATGTGTAAGGTCAAGTCCAGAAAGAATCCGCTCTACCCCAGGGGATTATATACAGAAAAAAAATAAAGACTGTACATTCTGTTGGATGATATGGCAACGCAAAGTCTTGATTAAACAAGCCAAGGACTATACTTTGCCTCACATTTTGAACTTCTTAATGCAACACCAATATCTTTCCTACCTTGGTAAGCATAGTGACCATCCTGCTGTTATCTTAGATATCAGCACTCGCAGCTTCTTCATCTCTTTCCATAGCAAATCATTTACTAATGACAACTAATTCTATTCTTCCTAAGTCAAGTATCTTAGTTTTCATTCTATGATCACTTAAACACAGGCTCTTATTCACTGCCCGGGAGTATTTTCAAGAGACCCATTGATTCCATACTTTTCCCCTGTAATTCAGTTTTCTTTATGGGTAAAATAGGAATAGCAGTAACTACTACTTTAGAGGAACTTCACGAAGCTAAAATGAGAGCTGTGTAATAATGTGCATGAAGCACCTCGCTTGGCACTCAGCATTTTGGAGAATAGTATTTAAGATTCTATTTAGCTTCAAGTAAGTGAAAAACTGAAAATTACAGTAGTTTAACCAGATATGATAGATACTTCTTGTTCTTTTTCATTTAAATATTAATATAATCTTACTTCCAGTTAAGAAGTAATTACTGGTACTATACTAGCCTTCTTCCCCCAAAAAACTAAAAAACTAAAATAATTGTTTTCAAACATTGGATAAAAAGATTGTACAAGACTATGAAACACAGAAGGTAAGGCTGATATTTGTTCCATATTTCTGCCTGCAGTCCCCTGGAATGGAGGGGCAAAACCCAAGGAGTGTACAGCAGTCCTGCAAAAACAGTTTAGGGAGACCGAGGCAGCTGAAATTTGCAGAGAACTAGGTAAGAGAAGAAAACGCTATGCAGAGAAAACTCCAAACCTTAACAGAGGAATCCATTTGAGTTTGAGGTTTAATATCAATCTGTATACATGTAGGATGAGATTTTACCAGGCCAAGTAACAACAATGAACTGAAAGAGAACAGCTATTAGAAATCTGGTGACTGGAAAATTCCCTGAGTTTGAACCTCATTGAATGCTTAGTATGTATTCTGCAGAGACTCTTAAAAGATCACATCTTAGAGAACTAAATTATCTCTAGAGTAAAAGCTACTCTTGACCTGCCCTAACATTTTTTTTCAAAAATCCAAAAGGATCAAGCTGACCTATAAGTAAATCAACTGCTTGCTAAAATCAAACTTAATACTTAAAAAAATAACAACAACAAAATACAACTGGATGTGTTGGTGCATGTCTGTAATCCCAACAACTCAGGAAGTTGAGCCAGCCTTAGCAATTTAGCAAGATCCTGAGCAACTTAGTGAGACTCTGGCTCAGAATTAAAAGGAAAAAAAAAAAGGTCTGGGGATGTAGTTTATTGGTAAAGCACCCTTGGGTTCAATCCTCAGTATGAAAAGAAAATATCCAGACATTATACAAGCAAATATGAAAATGTCCAGCATCTGGCAAGTTACTAGACCTGGACTAAGCAAGAAAAATGTAACTCAGTAGGGAGTAAAATCAACCAATTGAAAGAGAAACAGAAGAGCTGGATATGGTGACACATGTCTGTAAATCCCAGGCTACGGAGGCTGAAGCAGGATTGCCAAGTTCAAAGTCAGCCTCACCAACTTAGCAAGATCCTGTCTCAAAATAAAAAGTAAAAAGAGCTAGAAATGTGACTCAGTAGTTAGGCACCCCTGGGTTCAGTCCCCAGTACAGAGAGAGAGGGAAAGAGAGAGAGATATAGGAAGAGAGACAGACAGAAAGAGAGAGAGAGAGAGAGAAATGGAAGAGCTTTTTAAACACTGTTATAAATATTTTCTAGTATTTGGAGTAAATTATAAGCAAACCAGAGAAGTGAAAACTATTGAAAGGACTAGCAAGTAAAACTTCCAGAAATAAAAATTAAAATATATAAAATAAAATTGATTAAGTTTGCCAGATGATTGAATTCAGCAGGAAAAAAAAATATTAGTGAACTAGAACAGAAGACAACAGAAACTCACCAAACTGAATCACAGAGAGAATGAAGGCTGGAAAGTATAGCACAGAGCCTTCGTGACCGGTAGGGCAACATAAAGTGATTTAACATGTGTGTTTTGAAGTCCCAGAAATGTGATGGGAAGAGGAAGAAAGGAGCAAAAAAAATGTTGATGTTATAATGGCTTCAAGATTTCCAAATGTAAAAATTTGTGCACATCCCAAGAAGGATAATCACAAAATCACACCAATGCACATCATAATCCAATTACTAAAAACAGAAGGGAAAGACCTAAAGGGCATTGAAAGAAAAGACCACAACTACAAAGACAAGAGTTTCTGAAGATGTCTCATCAGAAGCAATCCAGACCAGAAGGCAACAGAACACCTTGAAAGTACTGAAATAAGAGGTCTGAAGGCAGCTCAGCCCAGATGTGGTATGCACAGCATCAGGCAGCCATGCCCTCTTCGACTCCGCATCCTCAGCACATGCTTCCACCAGGGCACGGGATGGCTGCTTAAGTTTCAGCCATTGCATCCATTCTCCAGTCAGAGGAAAAGAGAAAGGGAGGAAAAACATCACATTTGCTGTCTTTAGTGACACTTCCTCCACATAGCACACAAACACTGAGTGGAACTTAGTTGCATAGCGACACTCAAGTCAAGGAAGGCTGGGAAATGCTGTCAATTCCAGTGGCCAAGTATCTGGGTAAATGTCTGGGGGTCCCTTTACTAAAGAAGCTGGAGAGAATAGATATGAAAGACAATTAGCATTCTTTTTCATAATGATTAATATCTTCAGTAACTATTAGTTCCTTTCTTTTCTTGGTGCTATTGTTAACAAGATGTGAAACGTTGAGTAATTAACAGAGCCTCATAAATAAAATGAAGTTGGAGCAGATGATCTGCAAGAGTTCTTCCAATTCTGATCTTTGTTTCTCCCTTGTTGCTGGCACAAACTGTCACATAGCAGGCGTTCTTCCACTAGAACAAAAGTGAACAAACTACAACCTCCTAGTCAAACCTGGCTCATCACCTGTTTTCGGAAATCCACAATCACAGCCATTCCAGGGCATACCACTAAGGTTGTTTTCGTGTAACAATGGTACCAGTAATAGTTGTAAGGGTGATACATCCACAAAGCCTAAAATACTGGCTCTCTGGCTTTTGACAGGTAAAGTTTATCAATTCCTGCATTAGACAAATAAATGAACTCATGTGACCAAGCAATTTAAGAAAACTTTCCTTTCAGTAAAGTACACCTTTCTTCTCTTCCATTCCCTCTTTCATTAGCTTATTTTATATAGTTCGAAAATGAATACAGTATGGTCTTTTAAGGACTTCAAGAGAAGCAAATGCAGATACTCTGCCAAAGAAATAAAGGATAGAGTGCTTTCTTAATTCTTGGGAAAAAAAATTTCGTCTGCCCTTGAAATATCAGGTTTTAAACACAATAAGGTTCCTCCCAAAAAAATTATACTGCAAAAAAAAACAACTATCGCTTTGGAACATATCCCAAATGCTCAAAATCATTTTGCATTGTAGAGTATGTTCTCACATCAAGCAAAAGGATCATAACCCAGGGGAACTCAGAAAGAAGAGGAAGCAGGAAGGGTCTGTCTGGGACTCAGACTAAAGAAAATCACCAGCTAGTTAAATTGGCCCCTGAAGCAGGTCACGAGAAGTTCAGATTATATGGAATAAAAAGTATGTGGCAAATCTGAGACTGACCCTTAGTGGTTCAGGCCCAGTAGCTGCAATTCCTATCAGCACTGATATCCAGGGCTAGGAAAGTGATAGCCGTCTGTGTGGCTTAGAAAGAAGGACGGGTGTCAACAATTTCTCGGGTAATGATGCACAGGTCCAGATTCCAGGACAAAGCTCTGAAAAAAAGCACCAATCAGCATGTCCTTCTCAACAAGTGGCTAGAAACCAAATAAAGAGGCTCTACATGAGGCCAAACGTGTGTGTTTGGGATGGGTTTTAGAGACAGTCCCATATCCACCCTCTCTGCAGTCATAGATATAGGTTCAAATACCTGCTCCCCACTCTTAAGGCCTGAGGTGGAATATGTCATCTCTGGACCTCAGTTTCCCCATTTACAGATTGGGGATGTTAGCTATCCTGCAAGGCTGCTGAGACTACTGTAGAATAAGTGTTCGCCAAGCACCACCATCACCATCATCATCATGATGAGCATTATTTTATTGTCAGAATGCCAAAGTGGCAAGTTTACCCCTGTGGGTCATCACTTCATTAGGTCCAGCCTGGGAGTTAACAGAGCTGAGGCAGAGGCTGGAGATCTCAGTGTCTGTAGAAGAGTGCAACTGAGAAGGACAGAGCTAAAGAATGATGCAGTTGCTGTGGTTTCTGAGCTCTCCAGAAAGCCTCTGGCCCTGCCCTGGGAAGCAGCATCCACAGAGGTGAGCAGAGAGAACAAGTATCTCAGCATCAGAGTCTACCATCCGAGTCACTCTCCAGGGCCAGGGAGGAATGCCATCATCTCAGCTGACCTCATTTTTTTAATGTATACATGTGGTGTCCAAGGCTCCACCCATGCCCTGTGCTAATTCCTCAGAAAGGTGGCTCTTTGCTCAGCTGTTACTGTACCTTGCTGCCTCACTTTACCCAAGTCTCTGTTCAAATCTCAGTGTCTCAGAGAAGCCACCTGTGAACCAAGTGGGAGCTCTTCTCCCAATCCTCCCCCTGACTCCTCGCTTCCTGCCTTTCCCACCAAAGCTCCCATTTCCCAGCCCATTTGGCGTTTATTTTATTGAGAGTGCAGGTTCCATGAAGCTAGAGTCTTTTCTTTGTTCTCCAATGCTTCTGTGCCTAGAAATATATCTGAAAAATATTAGACATGCAGAGTATTTATTACATTTTTGAATGAGTATATTCCACCTGCAATCAGAAAAGTAGAAATAATTCTGTTTTTAAAATATAGACAACTAGACTCTGTCCCTTTCTCCCACTCTGGGGGAGTCTGCTCTGCTCCCTGTGTTCTGCTTTCTATTATTTTCTCAAAATAAAATCTGTGTGCTATGCTTGCAAAAGTAAAAATAAAAATAAAATATAGACAACCAATATACAGATAGTAGAAAAACAAATATTCCTTATAAACAGAATTCAAGTAGAGACGGGAAAGGAAGTTTAATAATTACCCTAGAAAACCTAAGCTATGAATGTTATTGTAGTTGTCATAGTCCTGTATATCTTGGCATCCAAGGCAAAAAGAGAAAATTATATATATATATGTGTGTGTGTGTGTGTGTGTGTGTGTATGATCAGCTGGGCACACCTATAATCTCAGCAGCTTGGGAGACTGAGACAGGAGGATGGCAAGTTGAAGATCATCCTCAGCAATTTACTCAGTCCCTAAGCAACTTAGTAAGACCCTGTCTCAAAATTAAAAAGGGAGAGGGCCTAGGTATGTGGCTCAGTGGTTAAGCACCCCTGGGTTAAATCCCCAGTACCAAAATATAACTAAAAAATGATTAAAGAAGATTGCTTGTTCCAGAAAAAAAAAATCTAAAATTACTAATTTTCAAATGTTTTTGAAGCAATAACTTTTTTCTCCCATAAAATTTTACCAAGAATCCTAATGAGGAAAACAAAAGTCTATATAGCTCCAATTCATTTAAGTTCAAAATGTAACACTGACTTATAAAGTCAGTGAGAACAATAAAGTACTGAAGTTATAACCTAAAAATCGACCTCAATGTTCTTTTATTTCTCTATATTGTACAATTATGCCAGTCTCCAAAATATCTTATTTGCACATATAAGTAACCACGGATGCATTTTTAATGGCTTGCTTTGCAATCTCAGAATGCTCCTCAAACCAACTGGTCCAGAAACTTCAAAGAGGAACAGAAAGAAATTTTCTTTTCAGCGTTGAATCACTAATGACCTCCAACACCTTGAATTTTTTTTACATGACTATAAAGGACAGAAAAGGAACATCTGAAAGTTACAATAAACAGCAAAACTATTCCTAATTCAATGATGCCATATAACAAAGCATTTCAAATGTGGCTGCTATGTTTTACCTGCCGTCCATTCTGTTGTACCAGGAGAATGACAAGAATAGAGGCACCTGAGCCTTGCTAGAAATAGACCACACAATGCTCTTCAGCACGCCCCAAGCTGTAGGGGCAAATGAAAACACACCAGCAGCGTGCACAAGCCTGACTTAAAAAAAAAGATACCGAGCTACAGCTGCCTGATCAGTGACAAATATGCAAGAAGTTCAGAATGTGCACTAAGAGACCGTGCACAGACTAGGAAATCAGCCACATCTATCGTACATGATACGTGCACATGTGTGCATGTGCACGCGTGTATGCATCCGCACACATATCTTACGATATCTGTTTTAATGCTTAAAGTCTTTGACTAAACTGGAATTTATGAATGAGGTAGAATCCAACTTTGCTTTTTTTCTAACAGCTAGGCATTTGTCCCATCAAATGCTTATTTATGGAAGAATTTGTAATTTTATTCAGTGTCACCTTTGATCATTGACCAAATTCCCATATGTTCAGGTTCTGTCTTTAGCTATTTTCTTCCCATTTCATGAGCACAAAATAAAACTTTTCAAGTTCAAATTCAGTTCAAGCATTTGTAGGAGGCTGCAGTGCCTCTATGGAATCCTGAGGTTTCCCAGTTAGTCCTATATCAATTGACATCTAGCCACGCTGTACCAGAGACCTCTATGCTCAGCACCCAAGCTGAACCCCTTAGTCCAGCCCCTCACCCTCTGCAGGAATCTCAGCCACTACCGACCAAGTCCAGGTCAGAGCCAGCCAGGCCCTATAGGGACATTTTCAGGACAAGTAGCCAACCACCTAACATGATAGCCTGTCTTAATGTTGGGCATAAAATTCCTTTTATCTGCTCCCTTTAGTTTCTACCTATGGATTTTATTCAGTTATTGACAAACACAGAGAGCAGACTTTATTCCTTTCCTTGTGACCATCTATTTGAAAACAGAAACCATGCCTTGCCTTGAATTCCTCTGATTCATGATCTTAATCTCTAGTTCCTACAAAGAATGCTGGCAAATTCCAAAGGACTGAAGCACAACTTGTAAAATTAGGCATTTGTAATACAAAGAATCCAAAATATAGGACCAAAATATCAGAGTTTGAGTTGTGTGACTTTGAACTAATTATTCATACACCTTGAGTCTCAGTTTGCTTACCTATAAAAAGGGTATGATAATCACTCTTATGTTTCCCATCAACACAAAAGAGAGTTGATACCAATAACTACAGCCACACCACCACCACAAGGACACATAAAGGTAAGAGTGGGTCTCTTTCTCCTACCTCCACATCCTTAGCCAGATTCTTACTGCTTTGACTTCATGCCCAAGTAATATTTACCTTTTGCTACTTGAGGAGGGAAAATAATGCACAGCCAGATTCCACCACTGAATCTGGGGACAGATTTTTTTTTTCTCCACTCACATTGAACAGTGTCTGCATGGAATAGAAATGCATCTTCTTCTCATCGCTCTTTGGCTGAGTTTCCCATCTCACATTTGAAAACCAATGCTAAACATTGGTCACAATTATCAGGGCTGAAAGGGAGGCAGCCCCATGACTCCAGTATTTGGTGGATTACCCTGGAGACGGGGTCACCTGGGAGAACAAGACAAGACAGAATGTGCACATCCCCATGCTATCTTCAGAGCACGACATCCTTTTACTCGTATGTGCAAGGAAGTAGACAAGGTTCGCTTAACGTCAGCAAGTATCATTGAGGTTTCAGAGGAAGTCATGCTCTTGCCGAGGTTCTGGAAGGGACTTGATGTAGGCATGGCATTCGGAGAGACTCAGTCAGCTTGAACAATGCAGGAGGTGTTTCCCGGTGCTCAGTGGCTTATGAATATTTAAAGGTAATAACTGTCACATTAAGTGTTTAACGATCTTGTTTACATGTAAAAGTCCTTGAGAAGGGTCTGTTAAAGATGAAGCTGATACCAATTTCAAAACGTCTTTATTCTTTTTCCCCCCTTTGGGGACAAAAAGATGTCCTTTAATACAATAGGGATTTGGAGGATGCTGAGTCCTAAATTTTAAAAGTAGCAGAAGTAGGTGTTAGAATTTGTTGTTTAGACTTTTTTGAAATGACATTTCTTTTTCCATTAATAAAAAGAGAAAACTTTAGAAGGAGTTTCCCCTTCCCCCAATTTCAACATTTGCCCGTTTTCGAACTACTCACAAGAGGAATCCAGGCAAGGCTGCTAATTTGTAGTGAAGGGACCTCAGGCTTTGGGTTGGCTAGAACTGGGTTTAAACTCTGTGTCTTCGCTGGGTGTTTGGGCAAGTCCTTCAACTTCTTTGACCTCAGTCTCCCCAGTCTGTAACTTGCCTCTCTGGGCAGCCATGAGGCTCAAATAGCATAAATTGAATGAGACACACAGAGGCTCACCATATGTTTATTTTAAAATTATAATTACTAAATATATTCACTGTGGAACCTACTGTGTACCAGACTAAAATTCCAGCAAATGAGACCTTCAGTAGAATGTCCAGCACTTCAGACAGTCAAAAAAATTCATTTTGCATGAGAATCCCCATAAATGTTTTCAAGTTTCATTAATTTAACTAGCTAGTCCATTTTTTAAACAATAATGCCTGTGTCTACTACGAACTCAGTGCCGCAAAGGAAAGAGCACCACACTTGGAATGAGAGATCTTGATTTCAAGTTCTCTACCAATGTCTGAGTGAACTTCATGACCCTGCTCCTCAATGAACTCCAATTTCCCTCCCTATATAGTGGGAGTAAAGATAACACTTTGCAGTTGGTGTTGACATATGAATCAAATATGAGACCTGCATAAGCCGTGAAGTGTTATTGGATTTTTTTTGTTGTTGCTCTTGTTGTTTTATTCTATTCTTCTTAATATTATATTTGAAATACTGGGCATTGAACCCAGGGGCATTGTATCCCTGAGCTGCATCCCCAGCCCCTGCCATTTTTTTTTATTTTGAAACAGGGTATCCCCAATTTGCTGAGGCTGACCTTGAACTTGTAAATCTTCCTGTCTCAGCCTCCAGAGTCTCTGAAATTACAAGGAAGGATCACTATGCCTGGCTATTGTTTTGATTTTGTATTGCTGAACAAAAAAAAAAAAAAATCACCCAAACTTATTGAGTTGGAGCAAAAAAGATAAGTGTTCCACAATTTCTGGGGCTTAATGTAGTCCTGTGGCTCAGGGTCTCACATCCACTGCATTAATAGAAGGGGACTAATGTTGGAAGACTAGGGCACCAGCATCAAGAGCCATTTTAGAAGCCCTTTCCTACACCCAGAAGTGAAGGTTTATCATTAAATCACATAATGTCTATTTTCCTCCATGAAAACTTTGACCCTTCCTTGCTTACTCTTACCTGAGCTTCTGCTATCCTGATAGACTGAATCACCCAGTTTGATCATTTTTTTTAACTTCTTCTGTTCCACAAGAAGCCTTACAATGATAATACATGTACAATGAAGGGCAGTTCATGATAAAATATAAAAACAGGGTTGGGGATTTAGCTCAGTGGCAGAGCACTTGCCTAGCAAGCACAAGGCCCCGAGTTTGGTCCTAAGCCCTGAAAAAATAAAAATATATAAAAGTAATTTGGAACAAAAGAAGGCTAACACTCAAAAATCAAGGCTAGAAGAAGAACATCAGCATAAATGCTAAATGACTCTATAAAGATCTCTCATCTGGCTGAGCTTCTTGACAACCAAAATCAAAAGGGAGACCTTGTTCACTATATAGTCTTAGTCATCAGAGGAAGAAGTAGAATCAATTCTCAGGAGACAGAAATTATTGAAGTACTTGCTAGCAGTTTCTACTTTTTCTAAAAGATTCTTTAGGAAGCGTGCCAAGAGATGTAGTGAATAATGACCATAACAACTTCCCAGCAGAAATGAAGAAAATAGTTTTGTAAGGTAAGTTTTGCATCATTTCTTAATAAAAACCTAAAGCATGGCTGCTAAATGCAGTGAAAATGGAATGCAAATGCAAAGCCTTCTAATAGTTTAGCTTAATCTAGGAAGAGCACATAGCGTGCCTGTGACATTGCATAGGGCTCTTACTTTGGGTGTCAAGCCACACCTTTAGTAGTGACTGCCCAAGCAGCAATAGTGAAAAGCACCCTGAGTCCTTAACTGAGCGTAATGGGAAAGAGGGTGGTGATTGATTAGTGATGTCTGATATGGCCCAGCAATTGGTGGGGAGGCACAGACTCTGTATACTATGCCTGGTCTGGAGCAGAAGTTCTCAAATTTATTTTAATCAGAGCACATTAATCTGAGTCAAAAGATGGTGTAGCCTAACTGTTCTATCCCTGTCTTGTTCCTGAATTGAAAAGGACTCAGATATTGCAAAAAAAAAAATCAAGAGAGCAAGGATAATGACCAATATAGAGCAAAGCATTTCTTGGATATTAACAAAATAATCAATAAAGATAAAATTTTTAGAGTTTCTACACATTGTATTTCATTACATCTAAAATGCCACCAATTATAAGCCTTACCACTATTCTGTGTCTTTTAGTTCCTTGATATTTATGATTAACATTTACCTTAGAAATAAGGCATGTTTTGATTGATGAGAGAATATTAACAATTGAAAATTAAATCCAACTCGAAATGGTGCGGATGCACTTTGTCCACAGAGGAGCACTGTTTCTGAGATCACAAGATCTTGCTGTCTCTGTGTGCCCCGCTCAGCTCAGTTTTGAAGGCTAAGGGACAAGGATCCCCCCACATGCATCTGAGGATCTTATGTTATTTATTTTTCTATTTAATTGTTCAACTAATGTGTGCTTTGCCCAGTTCTAGGTATAGTCTCAAGAGTGCATCAGAAGGGAGCTGGAGACTGAACACAGAGATTCTAATAGTTGAGTTTCCAGATTAATCTTCTAAGTTGGTTAGTTTGTTTCTCCAATCATATTATTTGAAACATTCCAAACAAATATTTTAAAGGCAAAAGACATGGGTAAAATCACCTCAAAACAGTTTTCATTTAAAGACAAAGCTATAGGTTTCATGTAGGTGCCTTGTCCATGGTAGGTACAAAATAAGTGCATGTGCTATTTTTCCACTCTCTGAATTCTCTGCAAGATGTGATTAATCAAAGGATCGTCCCCTCCACTGAGCACTGTTAATTACTTGGACACTTAGCATGGAGATCTCCCAAGGAGGGAGCTGCCTGCCCTTTACCCACTGAGCCCAGCACAGGCCTACCTGGGGTTGCAGGGAATGAGTTCTCTCACAGAGCAAGGAATCCCCACTGATCCAAATCAGGCACCCTGATCAAGCAATGCTTCTAGCAAAGGAGCCAGGATGCTGGGGCTGCCAATGCAGAGATAAGAGGAGCTTACCCTCACAGTCCTGGGAGTGCTCCCTAAAACACTTCTCTATTGTGCACTTTCCTGTGTATATACATTCTTCTTCAGGTGTTTAAAAGTCCTTGTGAAAAGATCACAAGGCAACACCTCTGAAAATGACCACATAGAGAAGCAATCCATCTTTACCAGCTCTCCCAGGGTCTTATGCTACGGCAGGTGCCATGATTATCCCCAGAGGACCAAGGGATGTTATCAACCAGTCCCTTCTCCAACGATGCATGTGTTCTAACAGAGAAACCAGATAAAATGACCAGGGTTGGGGGGAGAAGCACTATAAATTATAGCATAAATTGTCAGAAGTCACTTTTGCTTTCCAAGTGGGTGGGCCTGATTTAATTTATATCAGATTATTATCTTATTCCTTTTTCTAGTTGTTTTTATAGTATAGAATGAATCTAGGAGTGCTCTATTACTGAACTATATCTCCAGCCCTTTTATATTATTTATTTTTTGAAACAGATTCTCACTAAATTGCTGAGGCTGGCCTTGAACTTGTGATCCTCCTGCCTCAGCCTCCTGGGTTGCTGGGATTATAGGTGTGTGCCACCACACCCAGAGGATTATCATTTCATTTCTAAACTGCTCTCTTGTACTTGCCAAAATATGAAGGAAGGGCAAAAAGCCCACACTCCAAAATCCCTGCCAAAATTTGGTTTCTGATCAATGACAGTCCTAGAATAAAGGGCCCATTTTTTTTTTTTTAGCAGAACATGTTATTGAGCATTTGGAAATGGCAAGGCGGGCCTTTCAGAAGAGGGGGTGTAGAGAGGAGAGCTGAAGAAAGCAGGTGAAACCTTCTAGCAGAATAAACACATCACTTCGAACTGCGAAGTCTGCCACATTCACAAATGTCTTATGAGCACTGGTTCAAGGGGAAAGGGGCTCTGACCCCATTGAGAGTAACAGAACAGAGATGGAATAAAGAAATGGTGAGACAATCTGCTGCTGGACATATTCAAAATAAACTGCACTTTGCAGAGGGAAAACCCCATTTATTCATTCTCTCTCTCTCTCTCTCTCTCTCTCTCATCAGAGAAAAGGATGGCATTTGTGGCACCTACTGTCCCTACTGCCCCAGATGGGGTTCAAACTAACTTAATTTGAAAGTCAGAGGACAGAGAATCGTAAATTTCTGGGTTATGTATAAAATCAACTGAAATGCACACCAGGATCTGCGGGCAACGTGCTTTGAACTTGTTGAAACATGCAGCTTTAGACCTAATTGAAAACTTTTGCCTGCTACACCTCGGACAGAGGGCTAATATCCAGAATATACAGGGAACTAAAGAAACTAAAGTCCAAACTCACAAATAATCCAATCAATAAATGGGCTAAAGAATTCAAAAGGAACTTCTCTCCAGTGGAAGTCCAGAAAGCCCATAAATATATGAGAAAATGCTCTACATCATTAGCTATAAGGGAAATGCAAATCAAAACTTCAATGAGATACCACCTCACTCCTGTTAGAGTGG
>PVKS010006508.1:0-78039 GCA_004027875.1 Aplodontia rufa
CGGGCTGATTTCTGGCGCTGCCCTTCGCACCTGTCCGTGTGACCTTAGGCTCAGCTGTCTTGGACTCAGGTCTTCTTTCCTGTCAGGCATAAGCAGCACAGAGCTGAGCTTGGATCGCCCTTGGTTAACGCGAGTGCTGAGCTTCCCGTAGCATCTACAGCAGAAGTGTGACCAGGATCCCTCAGGGCGTTCTGATGTCACTGGGCTCCTGACGAATGGAGCTAGCATTTGGTCTTTAGCAACCACGTGCATGAGATGTGCTTTGTCCAGGGCAAATCCTCCTGGCAGGAGCCAAGGAGTCCTGGCGCCTCTCCTTTGGAGAATTATGAGTGCTATGCTCGCTTGTGCCCGGAGGGACCCTTTCTCCGTGTGGGGAACCTGACTTGTGTGTCCAGTTGGAATAAGATGCTCCTCAGAGCCCCTCTACAGGGAGGTATAGGGCAACTCTTCTTACTCCTGGCTGAAATCATGGTTTTAACAGATCAGGGGCTGGAGCAGTGGCTCAGCGGTTACTGCACTTGCCTGGCATGCGTGAGGACGTGGGTTCAAACCCCAGCACCATCTACATACACGAAGTGTTGAAGCAATGGAGGCCACATGAGAAACTAAAGAAAATTCTCTCTCTCTCTCTCTCTCTCTCTCTCTGACTGTCCCTCTCTCAAAAAAAAGAAAGAAATCAGCAGATGTCGCAGGGGACTCTTCTACATCACTGCCATGGAGGAGCACATGTGACGAACTCATTGCCCACACAAGCACAACCAGAGATGTGACCAAGATGGGTGGGTGGTGTCAGCGTCCATGCCCTGCTGGGGAAAAGTCACCCCTGGGAGAAATAGGGTAGAAGCAGGGATCTCTGCATATTAATTCCTAAAACTGCATTTAAGTCTGGCATTATTTCAGAATTAGGTTAATTTGGAAGACGCCTTTGCCCCAGCCCCAAGGGGCTGATTCAATTGGTCTGGGTGGGACCTGAGCGGAGCATCTCGCTGAGCGACCAGGTGAGCCCAGCAGGCAGCCATGGCTGAGAGCCACTGTCAACGGGCCCTGGGATGGGCAGGGCTAAGGGAGCCTTGCCCAGGGTGAGCTGGGGTTGTGGGTCCTTCTGGGTCCGATATTCTGTGATGATGGAAGCCTTCTCTGCCATTTCCACCTGGAGAGGAGTCTGGCCTGGACGCCCCGTGGGCCACTGAAGACCGTCGGGTCACTGGTTCTCCAGGGCTTTGCAGGCTCAGGGCTGGCCTAGCCAGGGGACAGTTGAGGGCTTTGGCTCAGACCAGGCCGGACTCCTGGGCCAGCCTGTAAAACAGGCCCTTGTGGGCCAGCAGCTGGGCTGGGCTGCCACTCTCGGCCACCTGCCCCTTGTCCATGACCAGCACCCTGCGGGAAGAGGGAGACGGGACAGTTCTTCATACAGCAGCCCTCAATAGCTCCCAAGCCCTAGGTGACCCGGCCCAGAGCCCCTTCAGCTATGCAGCTGACCTCAGTGCACAGGGCCGGCACCCCCTTCCCCTGCTGCGGGTCCTGGGGGCGGTCAGGAGGGGCAGCTCACCTGGCACAGCCCATCACGGAGCGCAGGCGGTGAGCAATCAGCAGCACCGTGCACTGGGCGAACCAGCCTCCCAGGGCCGCCTGCGTCTGCAGCTCCGTTCCCGGGTCCACAGCCGCCGTGGCTTCATCCAGGATGAGGATCTGGGTTTTCCGGAGCAGGGCGCGCGCCAGACACAGGAGCTGCTTCTGACCCACACTGCAAAGGAGAGGGACAACCAGGCTGGACGTGTTTGCCCGCAGGTCACGATTTATAAGGCATGCCCACCGGCGGGTGCTGGGGCGGCTGCAGAAGTGTAGCACTTGCTCTAGGTGGGCACGGCCCCTCCACGAGGCCTGGCATCCCTTACCTCTACGCAAGTCAGTCAACCCCCCTGTGCCTCAGTTTCCCCACCTGTAAAGGGCAATTCTCTAGCTCCCTTGAGGGCTGTTTGTTTCAAGGTTTCCATCGTAAGAGCTATGTAGATATTGACCACAGAGGAGGAGCCAGGCACAGGGAGGTTAAATGGCTCAACCAGGGTCACAGCCTTAGCCGCTGGTGGAGTCAGAATTCGAACCCAGCACCTCTGACTCCGGAGTGCGTATTTCTCATGGGTCTCCCCTCACTGAGTCATATAAAAGCAATCACTTCTTACTCCTAATTGCAGATAGGGAAGTAGAAGTTCAAGGCAAAATGCCCTGTGAGGCCCTGGACCCAGACAGGAGCTGGCCTCTAGGGATTCAGCGTGGCTGGGTTTTCCTGCCGTGCTTGGCTCCTTCGCTCGGTAAACCAGTTCTTCCACATAGCAGGGCCACTCTATGCTTTCAGCAGGGGGGGTTGAACCCAGGGATGCTCTACCACTGAGCTACACCCCAGCCCTTTTTGATTTTTATTTTGAGACAAGCTGGCCTTGAATTTGTAATCCTCCTGCCTCAGCCTCTCAAGTCACTGGGATTATAGGCATGTGTCCCTGTGCCCGGCTCAGCAGGGCCTCAAAGAGTTAGAATCTACCATAGCCCTGTAAGCATCAGGTGCCTGGGCCCTGCCCTAACCTCACCCCTTATACGCTGCATGGCCCCAGGACAAGCCTCAGGCCTCAGCCTCCACGTCTGGGAAAATGGATTAGTGAGAATACGCATATTTAGAGGAATGTCTATCATTTCCACAGGCCGGGCACGGATTCGACAGCTTGGCATGTGACTTGCTTCATCTGCTCCCAGGTAGGCAGTGAGTAGCCCCAGTTTACAGATGAGCAGATTGAGGCCGAGGACATTCAGTAGTTTGCCCACAGCCCTACACCTGAAACTAGAGGAGACAGGCAGTCTGACCCACCTGCCTCTGGTGTTGAAACCATCACATCCACAAACCTTTCCTGACACCCTCAGGGCAAATAGGTTTTAAATCCAGAACATCTTGATTTGCATACACCTGTCCACCTGTGTACACAGTAGCATTATTCTCAGTAGCCAAAAGATGGAGATACCCCCATGCCTGTTGACAGGTGAGTGGATGCACTGTGGTCTCTCTGTGCAATGGAATATTATTCAGCCTTGAAAAGGAAGGAGATTCTGACACCGACCACAACACAGAGGAACCTCAAGGACATTGTGCTAAGTGAAATAAGCCAGGCCCCAAAAGACCTTTACTCTGATTCCACTCATTTGAAGTACCTAGAGCTGTCAAATCCAGAGCCAGGTGGTTGGCTGGGGGTGGGGAAATGGCCAATTCCTGGGTGTGGATACAGTTTCCGTTTTACCAGATGGAAAGAGTTCTGGAGACCTGTCATGCAAATGTATATCCATGCGTCTCTAGGGACAGGTCTGTTCTGAGAAATGCAATTGCATGCGTCAAACCACCAGAATATACTTACAGGACTTGACAGCTACCATGTCGCTAGGGCAATCTGTCTTTTGGCGACACCACTGGAGATGAAAACTGGTGTTTCACGCCACTAAACTGCGTGCTTCAAAGCTCAAGAGGATAAGCTTGTTATGTGCTTTGAACACGATTTTTTTTTAGAAAAGGTATATATATCTGGTGTTAGCCCCAGTGTGAGCCCAACATCAAGAATAACATTTATATAGCAAAATACTGAGTGAGATGCAGACTCTAAGTAGATCTCATCAGTTGAAGTTGTGTTTTGCTATCGAATAAATTTCAGAAACTGGATATTCAGAATGGAGTTGGAGTTCGTCGCCGGGGCAGGAAGGGTGGGGCAGTGTGGCTGTGGATAGAAGGGGGACGCTATCCTCAGCCGCCACACCCTGCTGACCGGGGCCAGGCGACCGTACCTCAGGTCCTCGCCTTGGGTGGTGCATTCATGCTGCAGCTGGCCGGGCAGGCTGGCCACGAAGGCTTTGAGCTGCACCGTCTCCAAGGCCGCCCAGATGGCTTCGTCCTCGTGCTCCCCCAGCAGGTCCAGGTTCATCCGCAGAGAGCCGGGGAACAGGACGGGGTCCTGGCCGAGAGAGCTGGGTCAGCGGGCCCTGCCATGCCTCCCCTCTCCCACCCTCCCTCCCCTGCTTCCTCAGGACACACCTGCGGGATGATGGTGATCCTGGATCGCAGCACGTGCAGCCCCACCTGGGCGATGGGGACCCCATCGACCCAGATCCCGCCCTCCGCCGCCTCCTGGAGGCGCAGCAGGCTCCCAGCCAGTGAGGACTTGCCTGCTCCTGTCCTGCCAACAATGCCCACCTGCCAGGGGATGAGAGGACAAGGCTGACCAGAGGACAGCAAGGCACAGCCCTGACGCCCCAGGCATGTGTTTGGAAGGTGATTCCCTGCGCTAGGGATCCGCTGGGTTTGCCATCTCTCCACCTCTCCATGGCTCCATTCATCAATCGCTCCGCTCCTGTCCAGCCTCCTTCTCCATCATCCTCAACCTGACAGCTCTCCCTCCCTCATCCTGTCCATCCACCCCTCCTCTGCCCCCACCCTTTCTCTCCCTTCTCTCTTGCTTCTTTTCTGTCCTCAGCATCTGACATGTGGTGGGGGCTCAACGCTGTTTGCCGTGTGGGTCACCTTGTCTTAGGCACAAGGAATACAGAAATTTAAAAGTCCTTGCTCCAGCCAGGTGCACTGGCCCACACCTGTAATCCCAGCAACTTGGGAGGCTGAGGCAGGAGGATCGTAAGTTCAAAGCCAGCCTCAGCAACTTAGCAAGGCCCTAAGCAACTCAGTGAGACCCTATCTCAAAAGTAAAAGTAAAATTTAAAGAGCTGGGGATGTGGCACAATGGTAAAGGCCCTGGATTCCATCCCCAGTATCCCCCCACACACACCCCTAAAAAGTCCTTGCTCCAAACTGTTCACCGTCTCGTCTTGGAAATAATGAGACACACTACACTCAATGCAGTGGGGTAAACAAGCTCAGGACCGTAGCAACTGATGTCAGCAGGAAGGTGCTGCCCATGCCGAGAGGGGATCAGAGCTTCAGGGAGGAGGGGATTCTTGAGTGGGATCTTGAAGGACGGGTAGGAGTTCGGGGAGGGGGAGGCTCCAGGTCAAGCTTGCCAATCAGATTTTCCAGACTTTTACCTTGCTGTGCTTACAGCACCCTGTGCCCTCCTGGCCCAGAGACGGCTGGCAGAGCAGTGAGTGAGGTGAGGAGGAGGGAAGGGCCTTGACCGTCCCCTGAGGGCCGCTGGTGGTCAGGGGATTGGTATGCTCAAATGCAGATCCCTGGAGACCAGGTTGGAGGTGGTGAGGCTGGGGGCTCATCCAGAGCCTGGAGTGGAGTGGCAGGGAGGAAGTGTCTAGGTGGGGAGGCAGGAGGGTTCCCTAGAGGGTCCCCAGTAGGCATCTACAAAATGAGACGCTAGCACCATCCTCGTTGGGCTGTCGTGAGCGTAAACACACCGCTGATGACTCAGTCCATCACTCCCCACATTTCTACTGCACTAGCCGTGGGTGGGGTTTTCTGTGTTAACCCAAATTTCACACCAACTCAGGCTAGCGGTTTGTCACCATTTTATAGATGGGGAAACTGAGTCCGAGCCACGAAGTGAGCCCATGTGCACTCATGGCAAAGCCAGGAGCACAGCCCATGTGCATGGGATAATGGAACACTCAGCGCTGCCCAGCACATACTAGGTGCTCAACTAGGGATAGAGGAGCCCAGCCCATGCGCACGGGATAATGGAACTCTCAGCGCTGCCTGGCACATACTAGGTGCTCAACTAGGGATAGAGGAAGAAGGAAGACATGTGCCTCATTTGGGGACATCAAGGTGGCCTGAGGAATTTGCCAACAGAGGCAGATATGGGGAGGATGAACCCAGTTCACAAGGTGATGAGTCTGAAAACAAGAGAACCCTGGTGGACGTTGAGGAGGCCGCTGGCCTCTGTGGGAGGAGCGCTCACCTTCTCTCCTGCGTCGATCCTGAAGGACACTCCCTGCACGGCCAGTGGGAGCTCTGGCCAGTGTCTCAGACCAAAGTCCCGGAACTCGATCTGTCCCCCGCGAGGCCAGGGCGGCAGGGCTGCACAGGTGGGCAGCCTCCAGGGAGCCTGGCCGGGAGCACAGGGTCAGAGAGCCTTCCTGCCGGGCTTCCCTCGAGGCGGCCGGCCTCTTAAGAGCCTGTTTCCCCTTCTGCAAACCACTGTTTCCAGAGTTGTAGAAATTAAACAAGAAGCGGCTAATGGCAAATTAATTATATCCAGCATCATAAAAATGGTTCCTTTTATCTCTTGCTATTATTAGTCACTGTTTATGTTGAAAAAGTATTCAGTGGCATGAGTGACGCTCCCCTTGGTGACTGTGAAGAGATTAACACCATGCAGTGGGGCTGGAGCGGTGGCTTAGTGCCTCAGCGCTTGCCTGGCATGCACGAGGATGCGGGTTCGAACCCCAGCACCGCAAGCACAACAAAGTGTCGGAGCAACGAGAGCCACGTGAAAAACTAAATGAAATTGACTCTCTCTCCCTCTCACTGTCCCTCTATCTCTCTTAAAAAAAAAAAAAGAAGCTGTGTGGAGGCGGGCGCTGCCGTGTGAGTTCTGTGACCCCAAGCAGACCCTTCCACCCCCAGAAGCCTTGGCTTCACGTGTAAAATGGAGACAGTAAGAGGGCACATTCTGAGTGTCGGTAGTGGGTCAAACACATGCCAGCTCCTCCTGCAGGGTCTCCTTTGGTTCTGTAAAGTTGCTAGAACGCTGCTAACATGCTACTCTCTTGCCGGCTTGGTGCTCCCTGGCTATCGCACTGTTGCTAGGTAACTGCTACTCTAATGGAGTGACATTGCTGGAATAGTGCTACAGTGTCACCATAACATTGCCTTTGCATTGATGATCCTCACTGTGTCCTGGTCCCTGTCACTCAGATGGGTGACCTGCCAAGCTAGGAAGCAGGATTTGGTGATCTTCACCATTGCGATTGCTCCGGCTGTCACTGCACCCGACAGGTGTGTGGCTAGTGACAGAGAAAAGGGTGCAGGCCCCAAAGCCCGCAGCACCCCTGGGCCCCGTGCCCACCGCCCCATCTGCCCGTCCTTACCTCCTTGGGCGTGTGGGCGTAGTCCTGCACCCGCTCTACCGACACGAGGCTGCTCTCCAGGTCTGTCCAGCTGCGAACAACCCACTGCAGAGTCTGGGTCACCTGGTTCAGGAAGACATCCCAGCCAGGTTCACCCTGGGGCTGGTACCAGCCCTCCCCGCTCCCCACACCAGCCCCGAGGCAGGGGCCAGAGGTTGGACCCTGGGAATAAGAAGGGGACATAGGAACAGGGCAGTCTGAGAACCAAAGGGATGGGGTTTGGCTTCTGCCAAAACAAGTTCCTCTCTGCCTTCAGTAGACTCAGGGAATGCAGGGCAGGGAGGAACCCTCAGAACGGTCCACACCATGTTAATATGGGTGGAGAGACAGTACCAGAGAGGGTGTATGGCTCTCCCAAGGACACCCAGCATCACCCAGGTCCCCTGATTCCATTCTGATGGCTCCCCCAGAAGGTTGGGCTCCGGTGATCTCCCATCACACCTGGAGCTGCTCCAAGCTTGTCACCAGGGCCCACAGTCAATTCCTCACTGCAGCCTGCCCTCCTCTCCCATCCTCCCTCCCCTACTCTTGCCAAGCCCACCATATTTCTGAGTGTCTAACCCTCCAGGGTTGCCCCTCCATGCCCCCTCGGGGCCTTTCCTCCTGGGATTTCTTCTGCCTGGAGGACCCACACCCGCTCCAGCTCCCCTCCCTCCTCCAGGCACTGCAGAGTCCTTCCAGCCCTGGAAGAACTTCCACTCCCACACGCCCGCTCCGACTGGCTTCATCCTGTGCCTCCAGGCTGGGGTCCGGGGCAGGATTAAATGAGTTGCTTATTTCCGAAGCTCTTAGAACAGTGCCTTGCATGGGCGTAGATGCCACAGCCTGACATTACGAATTGCAGCTAAGAGTTAACAGAACATGAATGCTCTGGAAACGCACCATGTCCCCGTCTCCTTGTCTGCAAGGCTCTGGCCACGGTCTGGAGAGGCCCCTGATTTGGCTGCTCTCACAGGGCCGTATTTCCCTAACCCTGGCAGGCTGGGGGTGCTGCGTACCTGGAGGGCGGCTGAGACGGAGAAGCCCACCAGGCCAGCGCTGAGGTGGCCCTTGCTCAGAGCAGCACACACGGCGGCCACAAACACCAGCCCGTTTCCCAGGAGCTCTAGGTTGGCCGCCAGCCACCTGCAGGAGGAAGCAGGCAACAGCAGGCGGCAGGTGCCCTCACCTCCGGGACTGGCTTCTTGGGCACGGGACTGGGTATCATATTGGGTAAGTTCCCAACCTTTCTGTGCCTAAGGTTCGACATCTGTAAAACACTTTGTGGGTTAATAGGCTTAAATAAATATATAGTACTCAGAACGGAACTAGGCATATAGCAAGCATGTTACAGATACTACCCGTGAGGACTTAATCCTGGTAGCCACCGAGCATGGTTCTGGTTTAATAAACGAAGCTCAGAGAGGTTATGTAACGTGCCCAGGATCAGCCAGCTAGTAAATGGCAGAGCCAGGATTTGAACCTGTGACTCTGTGCTGAAAGCTTGTGTTCCTCTTCTTGCTTAGGAGACCAGGGATGCTTGTGCAGCTGCTTTGTTGCCAGGGCAACAGAGGCTGGTACGGTTGCCTGGCAACAGAGGCTCCTTCGCCTATCACTCAGGCCAGGTTCTGTGAGTTCACAGTGTGAGCCCAGGGACTGTCCTTGGGACCCAGCCTCAGCTTTGCTCCCCAACTTTCTGTGTGAACTTGGGTCGGCCACTTAACCTCTCTAGTCACACAGTGTGACCTCAGGTCTCACCCTCTGCAGATGCAGGTGGATTACAAGGTCTTCCCTGCCCCAGGATCTTCCTACCTGTCAACCACCAGTCTCGGGAAACTGATCCTCTGATTTTCATCCACGAGAGCGTCGTTCTGAGCCACAAAGAGGCCCTGGGCCTGGAACGCCCTGACCACTGCACTGCCCTGGAAGGTCTCGGCGACGTGGGAGCACACAGAGGAGTAGCTGGCTGACTCCAGTCGTCTCAGCTGGCATGCAGTGGCCACATACAGGCTCTGAGGCAGGACGGGGAGGGTAGGGGAAAGGAGAAACCAGAATACACAGAGATGGTTGCCAGAAGCACAGGGAGCTCCAAGTCTGTTACCAGCTTACTGTGTGACCTTGGGCCAGTTGCTTGCCCTCTCTGGGTTCCAATTTCCTTGCAGAATCAGGGTTCCACGGTTCTTTCGAAAACCATCTGGGGAGATTTTAAAACCTCCCACATCCCAGAACTACTAACTCAGGACTGTATGACGTGACCTGTGCTTGTTATCTTTCAAAAGCCAAGACTGAGGAATCACCAACCTCATTTAAATATGTCACTACCCCACACCAAGGTCATTGTAGGGTCACAAGCTCACCCAGCAGAGTGGAGCAGCAGTTGGCCAAGTCGGACGTATCAATTAACGCCAAGCTGTGCACCCGGCGATGCCCGATGCGTGGCATTTGGTTGAGGGCAGGAGGAACCGGAGTCCCAACGCCATTGCCTAAGATCACGCATCTCTGCCTGGCTCCTGGCTGACGCGGATGCTGCTGGCCCTGCGGCCGTACTTTGAGAACCAAGAGCACGGGTGTCCTGGTGACGGCTGGGCCCACTGCAGTAGGGGGCAAGCCGTTACATTCGTCCTTCTATTCAGGCCAATTTACGGGTCTCTGGCCCTGGCAACCGAGTCTGGCTTAACACAACAGGCTCCAAGGCCCTGCGACCCTGGCTCAGTGTGCAGATACATGGAGAAGCTGCAGGAGCAGGTCACAGCCGCAGGGCCAAGTCACACAGTAGGAGCTTCGATGTGAACCTCTGGGGGCAAAGACTCCAGAATATTCCCCATTGGCTATTAGATATTGGACTGTGGCAATGCCGACCGTGGGGTGCACACAGAGGCCCCGCTACTCAGAGCCTCTTGCACTGAGTCCTGCCCAGAGACGGGAACCTCAGCCATCCTGGGGGCCTCCCTACCTGGAACCCTGCATACAGGAGCAGCAGGGGCAGGATGGCCACGATGGCCAGTGGGGTGGCCATGGATACCGCCAGGATGACCTCCAGGAGTCCAAAGGCGTAAATCAACAGGGACCGGAGTTTGTCCGGGATTTCCACGTCCACCGTGTCTGTCTCCTTGGAGAAGCGGTTCAGCAGGTTCCCGATGGGTGTCCGCTCAAAGAAGCCAATGGGAGATCGAGCCACGTCCCACAGGAGCCTCCGGAAGAGCAGTCTGGATGCCCGAATCCCACCCAGGAACACCACAGCCATGGAGACGAACAGCCCAAGAGCTGGAGAGAGAAGAAGTCAGCACAAGGCCAGACCCCAGGGCCTCCCCTGCTCCCTGGCCTTGACAAATGCACCTTCAAGGGGGCCGAACAGTGTTCCCCCAAATCCACATCCACCCAGAACTTCAGAATGGAACCTTATTTGGAAATAGGGTCTTTGCAGATGAGACTAAAGATCCACCTAGACGCCTGGATGCAGCCGCACCTGAAGCTAATTACCTACAGATACCAGTCCTGTGACCTTGCATTGCAGCTAAATTCCCTGTTCTTTTTATTCCAGTGAGTCATAACCAATCACTCCCTTTGGGCTCTCTTCTCCCCATGTTTGGAGTGGGAGAACGTGTCACCCAAATGGGGGTTGGAGCCAATTCCGGGGCTCGGCTGACTCTGACAATTTCCTTTCTAGTCCCTCTTGATTAGCCACTTGCCTGAAGGCTCTGCTGGTCAACCAGCTCTGGTGAGCAGGTCTCGAAGTTCTTAGGACTAGAAGGGTGTTCATGCCTTCAGAGCTGATGTCCCCACTTTATGGGGTGGGGAGGCAGGGACAGATTAACTCACAGCATTTTGACTCAACCCAGTGACTCAACTGAAACCACCTCTAAAGAGAAGGCTAAACTCACGCCTTAGCCCCATCTTTCCCTTCAGCCAGGCGGGGCAGTGGGACCATTCTGTCCCACAAGCGCACAGCACAAGTCACGCTGGGCAAATGTGCATAAGATCCGAACGCCCACCTCCATGCTGTGATGAGTATCGCTCTGTAACACGGTTCCACCAGGAGAAATCGGGCGAGCGCGCGAGGCAGCTCTTTGCCTTATTTCTCACAGCGGCATGGGAACCTACTATCATTTCAGTCAATATTGCAGGGTTTTTTTTGGGAGGGGTGGGTACTGGGCATTGAACCCAGGGTGCTTAAGTACTGAGCCACACCCCCAGCCCTTTTTAAGTTTTATTTTGAGACAGGGTCTCTCTAAGTTGCTTAGGGCCTCCCTGAATTGCTGAGGCTGGCTTTGAACTTGCGATCCTCCTGCCTCAGCCTCCCAAGTCATTGGGATTACAGGTGTGCGCCACTGTGCCGGGTAATAGTTCAATGTTTTAAAAAGAAGAAGGGAGGTGATGGTGGCCAGGATGAGTCTGCTAGGGAGGAGTCAGGCTCTGTCTGGAGGTTTGGGGAGGGGAGCTGAGGGCCGCCAGCAGATGGACCTTGGAGCTGCCCTCTGCATGTGAGGGGCCGGGAGAGATTCTGAGGATTCCAGAAAAGTTACAGTGTGTCCTGCCAACCGCCCCACTTTCTCCGTCTTAAGGACACAGGTCCGTGCTTGGTCCTAGGACATGCTGCACCGGAGGGACAGGGTGATCCAGGGGTGGGAGGGCCCGGGAGCCTGGATCAGTGCAGCCAGGAGAGTGGGGGATGCGGAACGTGGGTGAGGGGTACCTTGGAGACAGCCCAGGAGCCCGAAGACAGAGCCACGCAGGGCCGTCTGCGCCTGCCGCCCGTCCACGATCGGGTCATCGGCCCACAGGCTCAGCCAGTAGCCTTGGGAGAAGGAGGCCGCTTGCTGGCAGAGGAAGAGGAAGAGCGCGGAGCTGCAGAGCGGGACGCCCACGGCCCGTAGGTAGGCCAGGTGCACAGCAGCCTTCACCTGCAGTAGGGGAGGACTGAGTTGGGCTGAGGCTCCAAATGCAAGGTGCTGGGGCAGACAGAGGCACGGGGCAGACCTCACATGTCCTCTCCGTGCCTCCCACCTGGAGGCCACCTCCCTGCAGGCCTGGAGTCCCCTTCTGCTACAGCCCCCTCTGGGCTTCTGGAAACTGAACGGGGACACGCTGGCTGACGTCTGGCTGGGGCGTGCTTCCTTGAGCACCTATTTTGGGACATGCATGTGAATTCTTGCTGACAGTACCCTCCACTAAGGCCCAGAGGGGCAAAGCCCTTGTTGAGGGTCCTGCTCCCACAGATCTGAAGCTGCCCCGCAACAGCAGCTAGGCTGGACTTCCAGAAACTTCATCATCCTTCTGCTTTCTTTATAGCACTTATCGTCATCTGATGTCACGACGCTGTTGGCCCAGTGGTTTGCCATCTGCCCACCCTCTCATCTACCCACTGCTCTGCGGCTGAGCCCATGCCTGGCGTGTAGAGGGTAAGAGGTGAAGTGTGCTGGGTGGATGAGTGAGTGGGTGGATGGACAGGTGGACAGACAGACACATGGATGAGCGGATGGCTGGGCACGTGGTTAGGTGGGATGGATGGTGGATGGTGCAGGTGGGGAGTGGAGGAGACCGTGGGTAGATAGCAGGATGGACTGACGAAGAGAAACAGAACAAGCTTCAGATCTGGACGGACCTAGATCTGAGTCCCAGGTGACCACACAGACAGTCTCTTAGCTTTCTGATCTTAGTTTCTCCATCTCTAAAATGGAGCTATCACCATCTATATTTCATAGGGCAGCTGGGAGGGGGAACAAACACGAGGTCTAGAATCTCACTCGGTACACAGCAGGTGCTCAATAAAGGTGAGTGTCCCCTGCCCTTGTGCTGTATCTGCTGGGGGGGCCCTGGCCTGGGCTTGGCTGCAGCAGCAGTAGGGGTGGCAGTAGCTGGTGGTTACCCGGCCATGCCGCACGCTGTCCTCTCCTGCTGCCCGTCCTGTCCCCTCAGGGCCATCTTGGAGAACCGCCGTGTGGCCTTCTGAAGAAGTGCCGTTGCTTGCATGGGAGGACCCGGTGGACCTGCCATTTAGGGGAAATGAGGACACATCAGTGCCTCTCCCAGGGGTGGGGATACCCAGCCCCATGCACACTGGTAGCACTGAGCCCTGGGGCGCTCTCCATCTGTCCCCTCGTTCCCCCAGCTAACCTGTTAGGCACCTACTGGGTGTCACGCTGCCCTTCTCCCTGGGTGGCACCCAGCTAAATGCCATCTAGGACCCCAAGGCAACCAAGCCTGCTCCCCCAATGCTGCTTCACTCAGCAAACTGATTGCCCAGCAACTCGGTTTTCATTTTTGCCTAAGCTTTGCTGCTTCTGTTTACCCTAGACCTGTCAGTCTAGCCTGGCAGAATGGCGGCTTTGTACATTCAGATGCTGAAGAATCCCCCCTGCTTTTCTTTCTTTCTTTCTTTCTTTTTTTTTTTTTCAGTACTGGGGATTGAATCTACCACAGGCTGCACCCTCAGCTCTTTTTGTTTTATTTTGAGTCAGGGTCTTGTGAAGTTGCTGAGGCTGGCCTCAAACTTGCAATCCCCCTGCCTCAGCCTCTCAAGTGTGGGCCACCACACCCAGCAAAGATTTCTTGAATGCTCATCTGTGGCTGTGTGGGCTGATTAACCACTGTGCCTCAGTTTCCTCAGCAATAAAACAGAGATCATACCTATCGGTGTCATCTGTGAACCTGTCACCGTGAATCCTCCATTGACCTATGCATGCATCCATCCCATCCATGCGTCCACACTCCTCCCTCCCTCCCTCCCTGTCCATCCAGCCTCGCTAAGGACTCCTGTCCAGGTTGCTTGTTGTGTCACTTAGGGACTCTCTCGGGGTGGACAAGGGAGGGCTGTGCCCAGCCTCAATATCCCCTGGGACCGAAGTCCCCACTTATTCCCCCAACAGCTGGCACTTAAGTCCAGACCTCCTGGCACCCAGTGTCCCCTGCTTCTCACAAGCTCTGTCCTGCTGCTGTGGACAGCCCCACAGTGAGTCCAGCTGTACCCTGGCTGGAGGGGCTGGGAGTAAAGGGGACAGTGGTCCTCTTCCTGGTGACTCCGCCTGTGTGTCAGTGATCCCTCCAGGCAGACTCGAGCCTTTGCCTAGCCTGTCTGTCAAAGTGACCACGGGGACCTGGCGCGGATGTGGTGGGGCTCTTCCTGCCTGCTGTGGCCATGGGACAACCGTGACAGAGTCCCTCACGCACTTCAAGGCCAGCATCGGATGGGAGGGCAAATTGCTCATTATGTGAGCTGCTGCTGGGAACTCGGCCATTTACCAATGGACCGAGTTCTGGTGAACTGTCCTGCTCCGCGCACACGGGGACGCCGCAAGCTCCCGGCCTGAGACGCAGCGGTCGCAAACAGGCCCTGTATGGTGTTCCTGTCCCCTCCCACACGTGGCAGCAGTGGACCCACCTCTCTGCTCTGTGCTCAGGCCTCCTGCCTCTAGCAGAATCACCAGGGTCGCTGGCACTGCTCACAGGTTCTGTTTCTGCAAGGTCAAGAGAGTTCTGTCACAGTGGGGGGGTGCCACAGGGTCAGAGGTCAGCCTGTCACTCACTGCATGGCTTTAACCTCAGCGCACCCATTCCCCTGATCTGGCTCCCGCAGCCTCTCTCAGCCTCCCCTCTGGGTTCATCAGGACCTCGCCACCCTTCAGTCATTCCCTATTCCTTCAGCAAACCGCTGAGCACCTGCTATGCACCTGGCGTTAGAAAAAGCAGCGAGCAAGTCAGGTTGCCTCCATTCTGCCTGACACCTTTGTTCAAGCAGTTCCTTGTATCTGGAATGTTCTTTTCTGACCAACTTGTGCCCAGCCCCAGGTGCCATCTCCCGCAGGAAGGACTTCACCCCAACAATCCAGGCTGGGCCAGTAATCAAAGCAGAGCTGTAGTAGTTGAACCACAGACCCAGGAGCAAGAAACAACTGCTGCTGTAAGCTGCTGAGATGGGGGGCTGTTTGTTATACAGCATTGTCACAGCAAAAACTGACTGATACAAATTGGCAAAGTCTATCTTCAAGCTCCCAGTGACACTGGGAATCAATACCTAGGGTTTTGATGAGGGCAGGCCAGTGCTGAGATGTTTCCAGAAAAGGCAGAGCCCTAGACCGGGGGAGACCTAGGCGTGAGTCCTTGCTTTTTCGGAGAGAAGCAGCATATCCCTTTGTGGTTAGAAAGCATATTCTTGGGAGTGCGGTTGCTGGGGACATCCCAGCACTGCCACTCATGAGCCGTGCGTGTGACACGGACCAGGTCCTTAACTTCTGGCCTCAGTTTCCTCAGCTGTGAAACGGAGACACTCGAGTACCAAGCTCACAGGGCACTGTGCTCACGCACAAGCTGACACAGCAGATGTCATGAGCCGCTGCTGTTCACCGCCCTGGAGGCACTGAGCCCACAGACTGTTCTAGCAAGGGCTCTAGTCTGGGCGGCAGCTCTGAGCTTAGGCTGGGGAGTTGGACATGCTGTGAGTCCAGCTCATGTGTGACCTTTGCCTGGGTTTTCTCATCTGTGAAGAGGCAGCGGTAACCGCGCGTGCCTCCTGGGGCCACCGTGGGGAGGGAAGGGATGGCTATGGCAATATTGGTGCACCGTCTGGCTCGTCTCAGGGCAGAGGTGACCTTCTGCAGAACTGCCTGCTCCTAGGCCTGGGCCCACACCTACTATGTGCCAAGCAGACGCATGCCAGCGGGACTCCTGGAGCCTTCTCCTGAGGGCGGCAGGACCCAGGTGCAGGGGGTGGGGAAGCCGGGCTGTACCTCCTTCTCCTCCTCGCTGTCTGGCTCTCTCCAGCAGGCCCGCCAGCGCCCCCTGCCTGCGGAGGAGCTCCTGGTAGGTGCCCATCTCAGCAATGGCCCCCTCTTCCAGCACCACGATCCAGTCGGCCTGGGGCAGCACATGCAGCGCGTGGGTCACGAGGATCCGCGTCTGAGCAGGAAGGGGAAGGTCACACTTTTGTGCAGGGCCAGTCTGTCGCAGTCACTCAGAATGGGGAGAAGTCCCCATCTGATGTTCCTACCCTCTTTCTAGGAAACAGCAATGTCCAGAGACAGAAACGGAGGGGCTTCCTCAATTTGTGCCTCAAAATGAGAGGACATGGGGTTCATCTGAAACTGAGCTGGGCAGCTGCTCAATTTGCTTTGGGGAGTTGCTGTAGTAGGGATGCCTGGTAAATCCGGCAGGAGCTGAAAATGTCTGAAGTCAGAGGTGCATTTAACGCACCTAGCTACCCAATGTCATTGTGCAGAAGGGGGCACACTGCGGAGCCCCAGCTGCCCCGTGTGATCAGGTGGCTGAGTGGGGGCTATGGATGCCCATCTCTGCCCAGCACCACTGAAAAGGATCGGATTCATGTCGCTAGCCAGGCAGAAGATCCCAACTTAAAATTCAAAGTGTGGCCCTATACTGGCTGCCTACCACCATCGCAGTGCTGAACAATCCCAGTTTAACCACAGACGCAGAGATGAGAAATAAGTGCTGTTGCTGTCGGCAGCTCATAGAACTTTCTCCAAAACAGATGAGATCTTAAGCCATAAAGCAAGTCCTAATGATACACCAAAAATTTTAAAAATAATTTCAGTTCCTAATGGAATGAAACCAGGAATCAACAACCAGGGATTGAACAATACACTTTTTTAAAAGAGAGAGAGAGGAAAAAAAAGAGTTAATTTTTATTTTTCCATCTGGGTTTTGTTTTTCCCTCCACTGAGTTGTGTATGTGGTGCTGGGGATTGAACCGGGGTCATTCCACATGCCAGGCAAGCGCTCTACCATTGACCCACCGCGCCAGTCCTGAACCCTTTTGAATGATCACTGGTTCACTGAAGAAATCAGAGGGAAGTTAAAAAAAAAAATTCCTGGGATCAAATGAAAATGGAAACACAACATACCAGAATCCTAGGGGTATAGCGAATTTCACAGTTCAAAGAGGGGAGTCAGAGTTCTGAGTGCCTGCCTGAAAAAATCAGATCTCAGATAAATAACCTAAGGATGGAGCTCGAGGTCTTAGAAAAATAAGAACAAACCAAACTCAAAACCAGGAAAAGGAAAGAAATAATGAAGATCAGAGCTGAAATTAACCAAATAGAGGTTAGGAGAACAGCAGGATGACTGATGAAACAGAGAATCAGTTCTTTGAAGAGAGAAGCCCAACTAACTCAAAGAAGGAAAAGACCCAATTAAATAAAATTAGAAGTAAAAAAGAACATTACCACAGATATCACAGAAATTCAGAGTATAATTAGGGTCTATTTTGAGAATTTACATTCCAATAAATTGGAAAATCCAGAAAAAAATGATAAATTTCTAGAAACACATTATCTACCCAAATTGAACCAGGAGAATATTTAAAAAAAAAAACCCCTAAACTTATCAATAGAAAGCAATGAGATTGAAGCAATAGAAAGTCTCACAACAACCACAAAAAGCCCAGGACCAGATGGTTCACTGTTGAATTCTAGACCTTTAAAGAACGGTGGCTTGGTGGTTACAGCGCTTGCCTGGGATGCACAAGTACACGGGTTCAAACCCCAGCACCACGTACACAACTAAGTGTTGGAGCAACGAAGGCCATGTGAAAAACTCAATAAAGTTGTTTCTCTCTTTCTGACTCTCTCACTGTCCCTCTCTCTTTAAAAAAGAAGAAAGAAAGGTTCTCAGAAAACTAAGACTAAAACCACATATGATCCAGCCATAGCACGCCTCACTATAGACCCAAAGGATTTCAGGTCGGCACACTATGGCAATCCCTGTATACCCATTGTTTATAGCAGCACGACTTACACCAGCACATTAATGAATAAGGAAATGTGTTATATACACACAACGGAGCATTACTCAATTCATAGAGAAGGAGAAAAGCGTTATCATCTGCAGGCAAACAGATGGAACTAGAGATTATCATTCTAAGCAAAATCAGCCAGAAAGATAGGTATTGCATGTTTCCCCTCATGCGAAAGCAAAGAGGGAACAAGATGTGAAAGTCAGAGAGAGATTATCAGAGAAGAGGAAGGGGACCAGGAGGAGGAGGAGGAGGAGGTGGGTAAGGGATGGTGACGGAGAGATGGATTTGTTCAAGGTACGCTATTTGTCCATACAAATATTCTGCAATGACACCCATTAAAATGCACTCATGAAGGGATTGGAGTGGTTGCTCAGTGGTTTAAGAACTTGCCTCACATGAGCAGGGACGCGGGTTCATACCCCAGCACCATGTACACAGTGAAGAGTCTGAGCAACGGAAGCCACATGAGAAACTAAATAAAATTGATTCTCTTTTTCACTCTCTCTTCCTCTCACTGACCCTCTGTCTTTAAATTTAAAAAAAAAATGCACTCATGAAAAAGTGCTGTTGTAAGCCACTGAGATTTAGGGGTTGTTTGTTACACAGCACTCTTGAAACAAAAGCTGACCAATACAAAGAGAGAAACTGAACTCAAGGAGCAGGTGGTGAAATAGACCTGGATTAGGACTGTATTCTAAGGGCTTGTGTTCTGTGAATTCTGACATATATTCCCAAACTCACTGTCCCCTGGAGCAGCCCTCCAGGCCCGATGACCTGGGTGAAGACGTGCTGGCCAACATGGGCATCCAGCGCTGCCAGTGGGTCGTCCAGCAAGTACACAGCAGCCTTTCTGTACACAGCCCGGGCCAGGCTCAGCCGCTGCTTCTGGCCCCCGGAGAGGTTCATGCCCTGTGGCCAGGGAGAGATAGGGTCTCAAGTCCACGTCTGCCGGGCGAGGTGTCCCTGTGCCCTGCGTGCCTGGCAGCCTTTCCCAGCCTCAGTTCCACCGACCCCGCCTTCTTTGAAGATGCAGTCACTTCCCTGACGCCCTTACTTCTTCCCATTCAGCTAGTTTTACCCTACGGCTGCTCTGCAGCCAGCAATGTTCTAGGTTCTGGGGATTCAGCAATGATCACCCTGCTCTCCTGGACCTTCCTACTAACAGGGTGGGGTTGGGAGAGGATCCTGAACCCCTGCAGTAAACAGTCCAGCACATGGATGGAGAACCCTGATGCTGAGGGGGGCACAGTGAGCCCCGTGGGCTCCTGGGGGACAGCTTCCCAGCAGTGGGGACAGCAGGTGGACACAAGCCTTGAGTGTTCAGGGAAGCAGGAAGGTGGCCGGGTGAGGAGAGATGGGGCAGATGGCAGGGGACCCTGCCAGGGACAGTGGGGACTGTGGTCTATGTTTGAACAGAGACCCTCTGGTAGCTGTGCCGGGACTGGTCTAAAAGGGGGTGGGGACAGAAGCAGAGGGGCCGTCAAGGGGGCTGCTGCAGTAATGTGGGGTGGCAGATGGTGGATGCAGCGTGGGGTGCAGGAGGAGGTGGTTCTGGCCAGACATTTCATTCAGGATGTGACACAGCTGGACAGATGTGGTGGGTACAGGCTCCTCCCCTCCCCCAGGTCTCCACAATGCCTTGCCCTCCTTCCTGGGCCCTCCTCCTCAGCCACTCTTCCTGCACCCTCCACTCTGCAGCCCAGAGAGGGGGCTTCCCGAGAGCCTCCCCCCATCGCTCCTCTCCTCCCCAGCGAGCCTCGTCCATCCCCTGCCTCCTTGACTTTATTTCCCCCCTATTTTCGTTGGTGCATTAGAATTGTGCATAAGGGTGGAATTCCTGTTCGTAGTTGTGCATGCACACTTGGACTACACTCCCAATTTCCCACTGCCGATTCCCAGGGCTCTGCTAACTTCACTGTGAAGCTCATGGTAACTGCCGTGAGCTCTGAGCGCCAGACAGCCTCCGCCACAACTGCTCAGCTCTGACCTTTGAGTGCGAAAGCCCCCGCGGGACCACAGGCAAATGAATGGGCATGGCTGCCTCCCAATAAAACTTTATTAACAAAACGCGCAGTGGGCTGGGTTTGGCCCATCATGCATACTTTGCGGATCCCGCCCACCCGCATAGCTCCGGACGCCTGCATTCTGTTTGCTGCACATCCCTGCCTGGATCCTTTGGTGAAACTCAGAGAGGGAAAGCAACTTGGCTAATGTCACCCAGCAGGAAGGACAGGAACCCAGGTCTCACTCCTAGTCGTCAGAAAGCCCCTTACCACTAACCCTGCCATGGCTCTCCACCCCCTCCTTTGCCTCTGTTTTCAATCGCTTATTCATTATTACCTACGAGCACCGCCATATACTTGACCTTGGGCTGGGCCCTTCTACCCCACTCTGACTTCCCTGTCCCCCACGGGCCACAGAAGCAATGGTCCCAGCTCCAGTTTCTCCCCGTCCCAAGGCCCAAGCCCCTCACCTGCTCTCCAGCGGGGGTGTGGACGCCTGTGGGGAAGCTGTCCACGTCTGGCCGTAGGGCGCAGGCTTCCAGGACTTGCTCCAGCCAGGGCAGGTCCAGCTCCTCCCTGAAGCACACGTTCTCCACCACGGAGGTGTTCTGGACCCAGGCCTCCTGGGGCACGTAAGCCACTGGACCCTGAAACACAGCCACTGTTGGTGACAGAGGAAGGAACAATTCAGGTGCAGGTAGCCAGGCTCTTGCAGGAAAGGCAGAGAGAGTGTGCAAATGAGCTTGGCTATGAGCAGGAGGTGAGGAGAGAACCTGGGGGTGGGTGGTGCTCAGGATGGGGAGGACGTGGGGGTGGGTGGTGCTCAGGATGGGGAGGACATGGGAGTGGGTCATATTCAGGTCATATTCAGGACCTCTTAGCAGCCCGGGGCGGCCTCACCTTGATGCTCATGGACCCTTCTACCTTCGACAGCTCTCCGAGAAGGGCAGACAGCAGGGAGGACTTCCCTGCCCCCACTGGACCCACGACAGCCAGCAGACAACCCTGGGGCACAGTGAGGTTGATCCTGGCCACACAAGAGGGAGACACCTGCCAGGTTATTCTGTGTCCATGCAGAACGGGTACACCCTGGACATGGCCAGGGTGTCCTGCCGGTCACTGCCCTGGGACATCAATAGCAGGACTGCAGGGCAGTTTTCCCTTTCCTTGTGTGGCTCTTCCCATGTGTGGGCAGGCACACCCATGCACACTGCACGCGCACAAGTGTGCATGCTGATGCACACAACGTGCACTCATCCATATAGTCACTCACACGAATGCAGCCACGTGCACGCACACACCCATACAGCACACACGCACAGCCATGTGCACACCCACACCCACATGTGCACACTACACACACACATACACACATGCACAGTGAACTCACACGCACAGCCACGTGCATGCACACACCCACACACATTCACAGTGAACACACATGCACAGCCACATGCATGCACACACCCACACACATGTACACTGCACACATACACTGCCATGTGCACACCCACACCCACATGTGCACACTACACACACACATACACACATGCACAGTGAACTCACACGCACAGCCACGTGCATGCACACACCCACACACATTCACAGTGAACACACATGCACAGCCACATGCATGCACACCCCCACACACATGTACACTGCACACATACACTGCCATGTGCACACCCACACCCACATATGCACACTGCACACACACACACACTGCCATGTGCATGCACACACTTACACAGGCACACGGCACGCACACACAGCCATGCACGCGCACACACACACACACTTGCACACGACACACATGCTCTTCTGTACACATGGGCACACAGCTGACTGACGTGTGGCGCAGTGTCGCCTCCTGCCAGCTATTTCAATAGTTTGCTCCCCTGGCCCCACCCCGCTCCTGTCCAACCAGCAGCCACCCTGCAGGGACCTGTGGAAATCCAAGGCCAATCACAGCCCTTCCCAGCTGAAAACCTCCAGCCGCTCCACCTTGCTGAAGGTCAAAGTTGAAGTCCAACAATCACGATGTCCAGCCTCCGCTGCTGCGTGCGGTGGCTACTCTAGCCTCGTTCACCTAACGCAGCTGGCCAGTGGTTCTCTAAGGGCTGATCTGGCCCGGAGATGTCTTGGGCTGTCACAGTGGTGGGGGTGCAGCTGGCAGTTAGCAGGTAGAGGTTGGGGGTTAACGCAGGACAACCCTGCAGCTAAGGAGCAGCCTAGAATATGCGCAGTGCCGAGGCTGAGGAAGCTGCCCCAGGACCTTGGCTCCCGCTTCTCCAGCCCTGCAAGCCCTTCTCCCCGTCTGCAAAGCTGGCTCCTACCCTCCATGGTGACGCTGACCTGCATGCCAAGCTTCCCTCTCCACCTGCACCACTGGGCTCCGGCCCCTCACCCTGGCTTCCCATCCCCACCCCACCCCATCAAAATGTCACCCCCCAAGCAGTGCTCTTATCTGTTTCCTTCATTCTCCCCCAGCACCTAGGACGGACAGACGGGTACTTAGTAAGTGCTCAATAGACACCGTGGGAGGCTGGGGTGCAGCTGAGTGTGTGTGAGACCCTGGGTTCCATCCCTAGCACTGCAAAAATTAATTAATAAAAATTTAAAGACAACCGTCCTGGAGAGAACGACGATCAACACAGACGCTGGGCAGCGTGTTTTCCTTCCCATCTTAGGGAATTTGAGGACCGGCTGCAATTTCTGACCTCAAAGATGCAACTACAGAGTTGGGTGTGGAGGTGGCAATGGCCTTGGGACTGATAAGGGGACAGAGGAGTGGGCACAGCCGATGAGGCTGGGCCTCAGGGCTCCTCATGGCCCTGCCAGCTGGGGGGCAGAGGGCGTCTCCTTGCAGCGCGGAGGCTCGGAAGCCCTGCTGCCCCATCCACCCGGCTCCTCCTCTCCCAAGACTGCCAAGGCCAGTCCTGGGAATCCTTCAGCAGAGCCACAGCCTGGCCTAACCCAGGCTGGAAACTGCACAGATGCATGTGAGCCCTGGGCATCTGCTCCCTGTAAATGTGAAGAGCAGTACCCGGGGGAGCCCTTCCGTACCTGTGCAGGCAGGGATGGCTTTCCTGAGACCAAGCGAAGGTGCCATTGTGAATCGTGATGCAATCTTTCCCATCAGCTGCAGGGCACAAAAGACCAGTTATTACAGGGGACAATCTGCCTGCCCCCATGTGAGGCCACCAGCCATTGCCCAGGAGGCAGGCACCACCACTCACTGACTTGTGGGTGACCTGCAGTGGCCCCATTCTGTCCCCCATGGCTATATAACTCAGGAGCAGGTGAACCATAGCCCAGGGACAAAATCCTTCCTGCTGTCAACTTTTATAAATAAAGTTTTATTGAAACACAATCATGCCCATTCATTTCTAGATTTTTTTTAATAACTACTTTTCTACTAAAATGACAGTTCCCATATAGCCCAGGAGCCTAAATTATGCACAGTCTGGTCCTTCATGGAAAGTTATTAGAGTTTGAATTGATGTATCGGCCCAGGGCTGTGGCAAGGAAGGGGACATTATTATTAACTTTACTGGGTCAACTGGAACAAACGGGGACATGTGGCCTCCCTCTGTCCCTGGGTCTCACATTTCATCTGCGTAATCAGAGAGGAAACAGATTGTGGTTTTCCATTCCAACCACACATTTAGAGCCACCTGGGAAGATTTCCTAAATCACTAAGCTCCTTCGGCTCAGGCCAAATAAATTCAATCAGAACGTCCGAGGGGTGGAACCTCAGACATGAGTTCTTTGGTCAGTAGAGACTCGTTGGCACCAGGTGACCCAGGGAGGGAGCCAGATCAAACATAGAACACCCGGTTAAATTTGAGCCTCCAATAAAAAGAGAATGAGCTTTTTTAGCATAAGCATGTCCCTGATATTGCATGGTACGTGACCATAATGAAAAGGCTCTTCTCTGTTGATTGAAACTCAGATTTAACTGGGCAGCCCATGTTTTCATTTGCGAGTCTGGCTACCGTGGGGCTCATCCCTTCTTAATCTGAGGGGTAGGGGTTCCCCTCTTCCGTCCCCTTCTGCAAGGTGGGCAGGTCCCGGAAGCACCTCTCAGAGTGTCATGAAGAGGGTCAGGGGAGTGCGCGTCTATACAGGGCACAGGGGACCATGCTGGCACATGGGAAGTGCCCTCCCAGTCTAGTTGTGGGTGTTTGTGCTAATGTCCTCTTGCACACTTTTGGGAGAGTGAGGCTCTGTCTGGCCCTAAGCAAGTGAGTAGCTGTGTTAAACTTGTGACTAAAGTTACACTCGGGGTTCTGCGGTCACATCCCCTCCAGCTGGGATAACACAGTAGTCACAGACCCTATTCATTGAGCAGCTCCTAAAACCCAGGTGTTTGCCAACTCTTGCAGCCCTCAGGACAATGGTGGCAGAGAGGAATCTGAGGCCAGGAAGGGAGATGATACTGCTGGGGCCACACAGTTGGGAATGGACGGCCCAGAATTCAAACCCAGGACCAGGCTCTGAACTGCTGAATCACGTGGATTGGGTCGAACAGAGCTGTGCCCAGCTGAAAATGTGTCAGAAACAGCGGTTTGGGGCTCCTGAGAAGCCTCCGTGCTATTTCCAGGTTTTGCCTGATAATTACTGATAACTGCATGCAAGGAGCCAAGGCTTTGCGCCGGGGCCCATGCTAAGCGCAGAACCTGAACCCATCCGACCCTCACGCCAACCCTAGGGAGCAGGTTCCTACCGATGGGAGCAACGGGGTCAGAGAGGTTGACAGTTTCCCAAGGACACCCAGCTGGTCTGTGCTGGAGCAAGGATCTGGACCTGGCGGCCCACTGCCACAGGCTTAGCATCTCAATAAGCAGGTTGACCACAGGGCCACACAGGTGGCCCTGTGATGGGTCATACCCCACCCATGCAGCAGTTAATGTCACGGGACCCCCAGGAGGAGGTGAGAACGGATAGGGCAGAGCAGAGAAGCTGACTCGTACTAGTAACTAGCTAACTAGTGCTTGGTGAGTCTCACCCTACGATCGTGCGTGCGACTCTCTGATCTTATTTTCTAGCTTGATGTCACCATGTTTCTCCCCCTGGATCTTCTCCACGAGGGCAAGGACCTGGCTAGAGCATTCACTACTGGGCATCCGGAACAGCACCCCTCAGGGGCTCTGGGGGCATCACTGAACGCCTGGCGGGAAAGCAATGGCAGGTGATGTGATCTTCACAGGCCACCCGCTGCTACAGTGAGGTTGCTCTTCCTGTCCACGTCGCCCCTCTCTCCCTCCCCCTCCCTCTGAGCTCAGCACTCACGACTTCTGGAGGGAGTTGAGTCCACTGCTCCAGGGTCAACTTCTTCCAGGCAGAGGAAGGCGGCCAGCCGGTTGAAGGACACCCGGGCCTGGGGAAACCAGAGGCCCAGGTCACCCAGCCAGAAGAGCAAGAAGGGCACCTGTGTACTGAGCCCTAAACGTTTGCAAGGCATTAGGACGAAGCTTCTGCGTGCACATCGAGGTGGGGACCATGGAGGTAGCGGGGATCTCTCCCACCTCCTCGCTCCTAATTAGCAAAGCTGGACCAATCGAGCTGCCTTACTGCAGACGAGGGGTGGGAAAAGGATGGCAGCTTTTCCCACAGCCCCAAGCCCAGATACAGAATAATTTCAAACCCTGTCCACCTGGGGGCGCCCACCTAGGCCCCAACCACAGACCCATTTTTGGTGATGAAAGAGGCAGCGCTTAAGATACAGGCAGCTCTGTCGGGCAAGCGTGGATCCTTGCTTTTGTGCCCAGGGATGAGACAGCCAAGGCAGGGAAATAAAACGTCTTTGCAGAAGAGGGACCTGGAGGGATCCTTGCACAGGACTTGCCATGTACTTTGGGGACGTGTTGTGCTCTGCTGGCTTCCTGCCGTACTCAGCTGCATTTCATCACCCACCCCCCCTGCTCCTCCTCTGGAGCCCAGGCGCAGCCCCTGCGTGGCCCACCTGGATGATGAAGTGGATGGAGAAGGGCAGGAAGGCCTGGGCCTTGTTGAGGATGCCCAGCACTGTCAGGGTCACAAAGGCTTTCTCTGCGTCCATGGTGTTCTCCTCGGACACCAGGGTGTGGACAGCAAACACCACCAGCGCGACCTGGAGGGGCACACGGGTGACCGTGAGACAGTTGATCGTGGTCCCCCACGCCCATGCCCTGCAGGGGAACAGTGACATCACCAGAAACGTGGATGCTTGGAAGGACACCAGGGACATGGAGAAGAGAAGGGTGGACGTCCTCAGGGCACCCAGCTCCTGGCCCCGGATGTGCAGAACCCTGTCCAGGAAGGCTTCCTCCCAGCCGTGGGACTTGATGGTCCTCATGGTCCTGAGGATGGAGCTGGTGAGCCGCGCCCGAGAGTCCTTCTGCCTCATTTGCTCCTCCTGTGACCCGAGGGAAGAGAGGGAGACGGGGATAAGCCTGGAAGTCTCCTTCCCTGCAGTGCCTCCTGCCACCCTGCAAACTGAGTTAGTTCTGTTTCTAAGCCACAACCCACACCCCCTGGCGCTCAGCATCTCCACCCCCTGTCCTGGTCCCAGCCTCCCTGATCTTCCACCTGGCCCCCTGCATCTGCCCTGGTCATGCTGGAGGACACCCCAGCAGCAAGCAGTGGGGCCCAGGAAAAGAGGCAGGCCCTGGGCCAAACTAGGAAGGCTTCCTGGAGGTGGGGGTGATGCTTTTCACACTCCCCTCTGGCTGGTGAGTGGAGATGAGCTGGGGGTAGCAGGAAAAGGGCAGAAATGGGTGGTCAGTGAGGGAGGGGTGGCTGCAGCTATCCAGGTCAGAGACGGTGGGCTTGGGGAGCAAGGAGTCGTGTTCTGGATGGGGACACAGATCTGAGTGGCAGGCAGAATCACACCATGATGAGGGCAAAGCCAGGCCTGGGAGACTCTGCCCACTTCTCTCCTCCTGACTCTGGGCCAGTAGGCGCCGAGGACCCATGACCACCCCCTACTGCTTGCTGAGTCCTTACTCCCAAATACCAAACCTGGTAGTAGCTCCTCTTCTTAGTGATGAAGAAATTCAGAAGGAGAAGGCCCAGGAAGACAGCGATGGCCGTGAGGGCAGAGGGTCCCAGAAGCTGGGGACAAAGAGGGCAGGGTTTCATGAGATTTAGTCAGGCATGGTCCTAATGCAGGCAGATGTCAGGGATCTGACGAGGGCAGGACACATCACAGAGTCAGGACTCATGGGGGCCCAGGGAGAAGATGCCTGGGAAACATAGGGTCCTTCCACCTGGGTGGGGAGGAGCCACCTGTGGTGGGCGGGGTTAGGCTCAGGTGGGGCCAGAAAGTGAAGACCCGACTCCTGGAATTGGACCCAGCTTCAAATTCTGAGCCTTCCTAGTACAACCCCAGGCTAGTCAATAACTCCATAAGGCAGTTCCCTCGTGTGTCAAACGGGAATGGAGTGCTTCCTGTCCCCTGTTGCAGTCATCCTGGTCTCTTTCACCCCTTAGGGGGCTGTCAGATTTAGCAAAAAGCCATGCAAATTCAAATTTCAGATTAACTGTTTAGAATCAGAGCATTCCATGCAGTACTTGGGACTCACTTACTGTACGAGATTATTCGTTTATTGGAAATTCGCATTTCAGTGGATGCCCTGTGTCCCACCCTTGCTGGGGGACTTCAGGATCATTATTATGTTCCTTCAGCTGAAAGATGCGGAGGTGGGAGCAGAATAAATGATTTTTAGGTTGTTGAGACTTTCTGAGATTTCTCGAGAGGTCATCTGGGCATGTCAAGAGAAGTTCCACCCCATCTGCAGTCTGTGGTCCTCAGTTTCTCCTCTCAGCCCTTAGGAGGAAACTTCTAGTCCTTGGGTCATTTATGAGGCATTGGCGCCACCCGGTGGCACAGTGGAGAAGTGTCTAGCCGGCAAACACCAGCACACATCTGAGGCTGGAAAACACTCCAAAGGGAAAACAGGTTTCCTCTAACTGTGGCAAGCCCATGCTCACCCTTCTTAACCAGGACATGGTGACGGTGTTAGGGACTGTCTGCCCAGGGCTGGGCAATGCACCCAGGGTGACCACTGCAGAGCTCTTGGCCTGATTTTTATCAACTGGAGTTTCCTGGCTCGACGGCTTTGCATTTTCCCAGGTGTCCTCCCTTCTTCCTGCCTCTCTTCACTCCTAATAGCAACAGCCAACATTTATATACTGCATGCCAGGCACTGCTTGAATGCCTTGTGTGTCCCTGCTAAGCACCTGCTGTATGCAAGGTCTTGAAAATAGAGTGAGTGGTTCAAAAAGTCCTGTGCTCACGTCCTGTGCAAAAAATAGATCCATGTGTGCACTGGAGGGGGACCGTGGAGCATCCGCCTCTTCCCCACCAGGGAGAGACCCTGGTTAACAATGGCACGGGGGCTGGATTCCCTCCACCTGCTTTTCGATAGTCTGGGAGTGATACAAAATGAATGGCTTTTACATTTCCAAATTGTTGGGAACATTTGAAGAATATTTCATGACATGTGAAAATCATATGACGCTCAAATTGCAGTGTACAGAAATAGAATTCTGGGAGTGTGCATGTGGCGCTGGGTACTGAACCCAGGGGTGCTTAACCGCTGAGCCACATCCCCAGCCTTTTTATTTTTTTATTTTGAGACAGGGTCTCGCTATATTACTGAGGGCCTCACTAAGTTGCCGAGGCTGGCCTCAAATTTGCAATCCTCCTGTCTCAGCCTTCTGAGTCGCTGGGATTACAGGTGTGCACCTCTGTGCAGAGCCATAAATAAAATTTTATTGGATACCGCCCCCAGGTGTTCAGAATTGTCTGTGGTTGCTTTTGCACTCTGCAGGTGGACCTGAATCGTTGACAGAGTGACCACTAAGCCTAGAATGGCCCCTGTCTGGTCTTCTATTGATAAACGTGTGAGCCCTGCATCCACTGGAGCAGGACTGCAGGGCTGCTCAGATGGTCCCAGGAGTGGCCCTCACCCCATGCATAATCACCAGTGGCACTAGCAGACACCCACAGAGTAGCTACGCACCACCGTCCTGTTCTTCACAGCTACGGGTTGAACACCCGAATCCGAAAATCAAAATCTGAAATTTTTTAAGCATCCACGTGATGCATCCAGTGGGAAATTCCACACCTGACTTCCGGTGACATCACAGTCCAAACACAGGTGCACTGGGCATATTGAGTAAGATGACCTTCAGGGCATGAGGATCAGGTACGTTGGAAACCCAGGTGGATTTTGCTTTGACTTGGGTCTCCTGCCCACGAGATCCCAGTGGGTATAATGCAGACATCCCAGCACTGAAAAGTCCAGCAATCGGAAAGCACTTCTGTGACCAAGCATTTCAAATGAAGAATACCCAACCTGCATCTGCCCGTTTATACCCCAATCATTCTAGGACAGGGTACTATTACCAATTACGGCCTCTTTTTAGCTGGAGAAATGGGCTGATTACTTGGGTATGCCTGTGCAGTCAGTCAGTCGTAAGAGCAGATTTGAACCCAGGTAGTGCTGAGGAGTCTGATTCTAAGAAAGAACATTCGATACCACAAAACAGAAGGGAGACAGAAAAAGTTCTCTCTGTCTTTTGGGGGTCGTGGGGTGCGGATGATTCATTTATGCTTTTCAAATGCCTTGCAGCAATTTATCTCCCCCATAATGGTCATTTGCTATCTTTTTTGCTGGTGGTGAGGATGGCTCAGCATTACTGATAACTTGAAAATGTGGCCATGTGTGGTGGGGCACGCCTATAAGCCCAGCAGATTGGGAGGCTAAGGCAGGAGGATTCCAAGTTCAAGGCCAGCCTCAGCAGCTTAGTGGGGCCCTGAGTAATATAGGGAGACACTGTCTCAAAATAATAATAATAATAATCAGGATGGGGATGTGGCTCAGTGGTTAAGCACCCTTCGTTTCAATCCCTGGAACCCTGCACCCCCCCAAAAAAGAAAGTGTGTTGAATCTGCCTCCTGGTGCTCCAAGAACCTCCCCCAGAAATATCAACACCACTGTCAACATCGCCACCTTACAATAGAGGAAACCAAGTCCCGGAGAGGGCGAGTGTCTTATTCAAGGTCAAGAACACTTTTCCCACCAATCCCCATGGTGGAGACGGGATGGAGGGAGGGCGGTGGAGGAGCAGGGCAGGGGGTGGACTAGGCTCTCCCTCTGCCCCGCGCACCTTCCAGAGGTAGACGAAGCAGACGAAGATCCACAGCGGCAGCAGCCACAGCGCGTTGAGGTACAGCATGCTCTCCGTCAGCCGCTGCAGGTCCACGGACAGCAGGGTGACCACGTCCCCCACCGTGCTGGCTCTTCTGGAGCGGCTGGACAGGGCCAGGACCTGGGTGGGGTGGAAGGAGGGGGCTCTGAGGAGCGGGGAAGGCCAGAAGCCTGTGAGGTCCCCTCAGCCATCCTCCCAGGGCCGTCCTGAGGACCCCGGGAAAGGAGAAAATGATCTCTGAAATCTCGAAGTGCCAGGGTGCTGCCAATTCACAGCTCAGACAAATACGATTAATGATGACCCCGGAGGTCATTTGTCCAGAGCTAACTGCCCGGGGCACTGCGCTCAGGACAGCCCCCCCCTTCCACGCAGCGAGAACCAGCAATCTTCATTCGATACAAAATACTCTACGTTTGTGTCCCTAAGGAAAATATTCCCCCCCCCCGAATTCAGACATGCAAGATGCATCTCGATTTCAGAACCGTTAGAAAGCAGAAAAAGGAAATGACGCCAGAATCAATGAAATGCACAGTTGCTCACCCACTTTGACGGCTAAGGAAACCCAGGCGCAGTGAAGTTGAACAGCTTGCTCAAAGTCAGAGGGCTTGTAAATGCCAAGCTAGGACTGGAATCCAGGACCAGCAAGGCATGACAGGGACCTCAGAAGGTGTTGGAGCCACGCCTGCACGAACTTCAAATGCCTCCAACATCAATCTGGTTCACCCTGCCCCTGGGGCCACAGTGGACCCCTTCCAGCATGTGGAATGTTAGAATCTACCTGCAATCCTCTCCGTACTGAGTGTGTGAGGGGACCAGTGCGCTGGGAGCCACAGCGTGGAAAATTTCCACTGAGCAATTCTTCAAAGAGCAACCACCCTGGTCCCTCTGTGAGCAGAGGGCTTGCTCCAGGGCCTGGAGTTCCCCGCCCCCCTCTAAGGAAAGGCGAGGGGCTTTTTACAAGGCATTCCACAAGGGCAGTCAGGACCTCCTTGGAGGAGCAGCCCTGAGGGGAGAGGGAAGGTCCCCTCCTGCAGGATCAGAGGGACCCCAGGCTGGTGGGCTTAGGGCAGAGCTCACCCACCAGGGGGGCTTCCTCTCTTTCTCAAGGAAACAATCGAACTTGGGAGATGGAGAGGCCACACCCAACCCCAGCACTCAGGGGGGCAGCCATCCAGGATGGCCTCTTTGTCCCTTCCTCCCTTGGGTGGCAGCTCAGGGGTGGGACCACCCTCATTCAGCTGCTGCAAACCCCCCAGGAGCTGGTCTATATTGCAATCTCATGGGCCTGGCCTCCAGGATCCCCCCCTGCAGGGGGACCAGAGTCACTGCAGAGTAGCCCCAGCTCTGGCTGCCCACAAGGTGGGCACAGTTTATCACAGAAGAGCGAGTCCAGGTACAGGGGACGGTGGCTCGGGGTCACTTCATCATGAGCAGTCCACCCAGCGCTACTTCCACCAGCTAGGGTTTACACAGGGGAAGGGGTGGACATCCCCTAGATGGGGAGGATCGATGAAATGCACAGTTACTGACCCCCCCACACACACAGCTTGGACACTAAGGCAGTGTCGTCAGCTTGTCCAAAGTCAGAGGGCTTATGGTTTCTTTACTTGGAGAAAATGTCTCGCTAAATTGCTTAGGGCCTCACTAAGTTGCTAAGGCTGGCCTCAAACTTGTGATCCTCCTGCCTTAGCCTCCTGAGTCATTAAGATTGCAGGTGTGCACCACTATGCCTGGTTTCAAGTCAGCTTGCTTGTGAGTGCTTAAGCCAGTTTTGGAAACCAGGACTACAAAGGCGTGACCTGGAGCAGGCAGGGTGTTGGGATGATCTGGCAGTAGGTACAGGAAGTGCAGAAGCCCCAAGGTGGAGTGTGCCTGGCATGTTTGAGGAACTGACAGGAAACCAGCAAGGCTGGAGCAGGGTGCGTCGGGAGGAGGAAGAGCTCCCAGGGTCGGATCACATAGGGCCTCACGGGAAAAACCAAGGAGGTGAAAGTGCAGAGAGGCAACTCTGGAAAGTGAGGACTGAGTGTGTTCTCAGCCACTCATGGGATTGTTGACAGCTGAGGGACAGCACCCCCCCAGTCTGGAAAGGCAGACAGGAGTCCCCGGGGCTCACCTTTCTGTACACCAGGCCGGTGAGGGCCGTCCGCAGCCTCATCTGCAGGACTTTGATCCTGTACATGTGCTGTTGCTCGAACAGCGTCTGCAGGCAGGCCGAGAGGAACATCAGCGCGGCGAGCAGGGGCCCCTTCCAGGCCAGGGGCTCAGGGCTGCCCATGAACTCCAGAAACAGGCTTGTGGGGGAGAGGGGGCGGGCTGGTGAGACCAGGCGCCCCGGAGCTCCCGTGGCCCAGGTCCCTCCGGGTGGCAGACACACGAGGCTGCACTCTGTCCCCCGCTGCCCACCCTCCTTTTCCATGAGGCTTTGCAGCTCTTCCAGAGCCCAGCTGAGTCCCCCTCCTGCTGCTCCATGGGGAGACAGGGCCGCGAAAAGAGGTGATTAACTTAAAACAGCCCTGTGGGTGGGACCTAGTCCAATCTGACCAGTGTCCTCATAAAAGGAAATGGACACACAGCGGAAAGGCCGTGCCAGGACACAGTGACAATTGGAGAAAGCCACCCTGCTGCTGCCTTGCTCTCCTGTTGTTCCCGTCACCTATTTGGGGCTGCGTTGGACCTAGCAATGGACTCTCTCCTGGCCCCGGCATCTGGGCTGGCCAGAGGAGGTGCTTCCGCCAAGCAGGCTGGGAAGCAGTACCAGCTCCTGTCTCGGCCTCAGGAACCCATGAGACTTTTGTCCCATCTCCTGGAACCTTCCAAGTGTCCATTTGAACAAGCCTCTACCAGCCTTTTGGAGCATGGAAAACCACAGAGAGTGAAGACCACCCATCCTGGGGAGACCATCTGAGAAAGGCCAGTGGCCAGGCTGCAGATTCAGCTCAGCAGCAGAGCACTTTCCTAGCTTCCCGAGGCCCTGGGTTCAATCCCAGCACTGCAGAAAACAATAGAATAAAATAAAACCAATAGCCAGCAGTGGTGGCACATGCCTGTAATCCCAGCCTCTCAGGAGGCTGAGGCAGGAGGATGACAAGTTCAAAACCAGACTCAGCAACTTAGTGGGGTCTTAAGTAACTGAATGAAATAAAAATATAAAGGGCTAGGGATGTGGCTCAGTGGTTAAGAGCTCCTGGGTTCAACACCTGTACCCCCCAAATACAAAATAAATAAAATCAGCAAAGCCAGGCTCCAACCAGACCAGTAGCTGGAGGTAGCCACACAAGTGACCAGCCAAGACAAAGTCCGCACAGCGGGTTCCAGCCACACTGCGTGCCCGCACCATCACAGCTAACCTGGTAGATGCCTGGTGGTTTAAGTCCCTGACCTCTTCTCCCTCTGAGCCCTGCCCAGGGTCCCAGCACCGGATGCACAGGCAGAGGCAGGAGGAGCAGAAGACCTTGGCCCTGGAAGAATGTCCTTAGGGACCCCCAACTTAGCCAGGCGGCCCACCTACCCGAGGAGCCTGGGGACCGTGAACCTGAAGACATCGCTGATGACAAGGCTGAGCGTCCCCAGGATGAAGGTGGAGCGGAAGACCTGCCAGATGGCCCTGAGCAGTGGCCCCCGCTGAATCGCCTCCTGCTGCAGGAAGGCCTCGGCCTCCGCGGCCTCTGCTGGGCCTCTGCTCTTAAATGCCTTGGTGTGCCTGCGGGCAGAAGCAAGGGTGCTGGGTCCTGTGTGCAGGCTCAGCAGCCGGGAGGCAGGTCCAGGCCAGCCAGGCTCCTTTTTCCAGGAGAGGCAGGGGTGGGTGCGGACCCTGCCGGGCTCCATCACCCAGACGGCTGGCTCATGACTGGCAGCTGTGTGGAGCAGGGAAGGGGCTCATGGGATGCCCACACCCTGAGCACTGACTACCAGACACCCCCGACCTCCCAAGAACCCTGCAAGCCTGGTCCGCTCTGCTTCATAGATGAGGAAACTAAGGCTTGGAGGGCAGGTGGACGTGTCTGAGGGCGCAAGGCTGATCCCACTGGGATCAGATCTCATGCCAGCCTCCAGAGCCCCTCTGCTTCCTTTCCATTTCTTTTCTTCTTATTGTGCTGGGGATTGAACCCAGGGGCTCTCTACCACTGAGCTACAATCCCCAAATCTTTTTATTTTGAGACAGGGCCTTGCTAATTTGCTCAGACTGGCCTCAAACTTGCAATCCTCCTGCCTCAACCTCCTGAGCAGCTGGATTACACCGTGTACTTTTTGATCCATTATGTTGCCACTGTGGAGGAAGAACAGCCCCTGTCCCCCACCCCCATCACCCCTGACCAGCCCCTGAATTGTTTAGAGATGGTGGAGAACCATGGCTGCTGCCCATAGGACAGTCCAGTTCTGGGTAAAACCTCAAACAGGAGCTCAGATGGCTTCAAAACAAGATCCCTCACCTTTGCTCATGACAAGGCTGAGCGTCCCCAGGATGAAGGTGGACACAGCAGAGATAAGGAAAGGAGGGAGACAAGTGGTCGGGGGAGGCAGAGCCCCCTGCTAAGCCAGGTTGGTCCTTGACCATATGCAGCTGCTGACAGCCTGGTTGCTGTATGGCCTGGGGAAGAGGAAAACCCTCTCTGGGCCTTGATGTCCTGGTGTGGAAGGATGGGGCAGGTTCTGCTTCTGGGTCCCTCTGGCTCTGACAAACTACAGGGTTATTGGGTTATCATCGATTCAACAATTACGGATCTGTGACCTGGATCAGGTGCTGGGCTCAGCCCTCTCCACCATGAGCTCACTGATGCCCCACCTCCTTGCCTGGTGGGCCTCACTAGGCTCCTGCCTTACCCAGGAGAGATGGAGGGTCTTGGGTGGTGACTGCCACCCCATGTCACACTGCAAGGGTGGAGCGGCGAAGGGAGTCAGATCTCAATTCATGGTCACATGCAGTCCCCCTGTGCACCAGGGCACCCCACTCCCATTATAAAGGAAGAAAAGTTCAATATCTTCAGTGAGCTCAGGTGGCAGACCCTCACCAACAAGGACAAGGTCAAAGTTCTTGGCCCTCATTGCTGGTCCCGAGACTGCTCGGGCAGCCTCAGCTTTAGGGTTCAACAGACACACCATAAAGTGGGAGTTGAAAAGAGCAGAGTCCCTTCCAGGCTGTGGGATTAAACTAACACTCCTGGAGACAAGGACCAAAGGTCGAAGTCAGCTCAGACAGCCAAGACCCGGCGGTCAGCAGAGGGAGCAAGCAGCCACCCCAAAGCCCGTCATCCCTGCTGCTTGAGAGGAGCCAGGCCCAGCAACTTAGTGAAACCCTGACCCAAAATAAAAAATAAAACGGTCTGGGGAGGTGGCTCAGTGGTTAAGCGCCCCTGGGTTCCATCCCCTCTACCAAAATCAATCAATCAATCAATCAATCAGACCCTTTGAGGTAGAACAATGTCCTGCCCTGCTCCAAAACCCAAAGTAGGAACTTTTCTAGATGATTAGGGGCAAATTGCAGGTGGCAAGGAGCAAAAGCAGAGTACAGTGTCACTAAAGTAAACTTTGCCTCATCAGCATAGTAAAAACCACACCCCAGGTGGAGACTGCGCGTGGTGGTGATGGCAGGGGGAGCCAGGCGACTAAACTCCACCCCTTCCTCCCCCAGGGGACAGAAGGGCAGAGCACCTTCCCCCTTCCTTTGAGACAGCTGGGATTTCCGTGCTGTGTCCCCTGTGCTGAGCCTAAGAATAAAGAGCATAGTCCCTGTGCTCCTGCGCCTTTGATTCTTCTGACAGAGGGGACAAGGACCACAGCGTGACTTGCTATTTGGTTTGGCATCTGAGCAGGGCTGTGGCTCGGCCTCTGTCACTGAGCCCGGCACGCCTTGCTGCTCACAAACATTGGAAGTCTCAAATGGTAAAAGGATGTCGCCAGCACACAGAGGCCACCCTGCCACTTCCCTGGCTGACTGGGATCCCGCCCCAGCCACGCCCACCCTCTCTAGTCCTTCCTTTCTTTATTTACTCTTCAGATCTCCAGCTGGGCAGAGTCATTGCCTAGCTTTCCTACTATGTTGTCCCCAGTGCTTAGCCCAGCTCCTGAATACAGTAAGAGCTCAATAGATGCTTGTCAAATGATGGGGTTGCATACAAAGGGCCTGACCAGAGTTCCAGGCAGATAACGTTACAAAAGGCCACGGGAGTGGGGAAGGGAGGAGCTTGGTTTGGAGGCTAGCATCTGGCTCTGGGGCCAGGAGACAGGGATTCAAATGCCTGCTCTGTCTCCCTCCTCTGAGCCTCAGTGTTCCCATTTGTAAAATGGGCCGAAGAAGGGGCATTTGTGAAGGCCTCTTTCAGGCAGATGTGTTGCTCAGTAACATCCAGTTGCTGGCCCCAGAGCTGTGTCATGGGTCCAGCCTGCAGGATCAGTAGCAAACATTTCCCTCCCCAGGGGTCTCATCTTCCACCCAGGAAAATCTCTAAACAGCTGTCTGATCTCTGGACTGAAGGCTATTTTGTGCAGGACCCAACGACCACAGGGCAAGGCAAAGGACATGAGTGAGAAGCAAGCACAGGGGTACGTTGGGAGACACAAAAGGGAATGGTGGGGACGTGGCCAATAGAAAAGTACATGTCCAGATCCGTCTCCTGCTGCCATGTGGGAGGAGGCCCAGTGACACCTGATCTACCTTAAGTGAGACCAGGATTACAGATTTTTAAAAATGTGATAGCTCCAAGATTGATTGGTTGATTTTGTACGGGGATTGAACCCAGGAGCCCACTTTTTAAAAAATTTTTAATTTTGAGACAGGGTCTCACTCACCAAGTTGTTTAGGGACTTGCTAAGGCTGGCCTCAAGCCTCAGCCTCCTGAGTCACTGGAACTACAGGTGTGTGCCACCATGTCTGGCCTCTCTGAGATTTTAAATGTGGGCAACTTATTACAAAACAAAACAATCCTAAACCACTGCAGAACACCAGGAGAGTGGAACACCCCTTGTGAGCCTGGTTTGTGACCTCTTAGGATGAGGTCCTCTCCCTCCCCCCACGTGTCCAAATGTTTTGGAAACAAAACCAAAGTTCCCTTTGGGTGTAATCAGTCGGTGGGGAAGATGGCTTGGTCTGGTCTCAGTGCCCCTTGGCTTTCCCCTTTCTTCCCAGTTCTCACTAGGCTACATCCTCTTCCCACCTGGCTGTCTAGCCTCTCCTCTCCTATTGTGTGGGATTCACCCTTCTGCATTCACCACCACCAACCCTGGACCATGCAGGGGAGCCCTGCGCTCTTCCTACAGAGCTTCCTTTGTTCTGTTTACAGAAACCCTGAGCTCCACAGGGCCAAGGGACTTCTCCAAGGTCATCGGGCACTCTAAGGCAGGGCAGCATTGAGCCCAAATTTCCCTAGGCCACTTCCCTAGGGCAGAGCTTCTCAGGTGGTATTTCTGAGGCTCTCTAGCAGTTTTCAGAGATGCCAGCTGGACGTGGTGGTACATGCTGTAATCCCAGCAGCTCGGGAGGCTGAGGCAGGAGGATCACAAGTTCGAGGCCATCCTCAACAACTTAGTGAGGCCCTAAGCAACTTAAGGAGACCCTATCTCAAATAAAAAATAAAAAGGGCTGAGGATGTGGCTCAGTGGTTAAGCTGGTTAAGAACCCCTGGGTTCAATCCCTGGTAGCAAAAAAAAAAGTTTCCAGAAAAACCATGGGGGGGGGGGCAAGAGCCAAGATTGAGGCAGGATGCAGAACTCTAAGGACCTTGCAGTCCTCCAGATGAGTAATAATTGCTTGGGCTTTTACCATTTTTGAGGAATTTGCTAAGTTCTTTTCCACAGATCGTCTTTCCCCCTCCCAACAGCTATGAGCTAGGGTCCAAAGACACACACAGATGAGAAGGTTGAGGCCCAGGACAGATCACTCAGCCCACATAGTTACCTGCATGCATGAGCCACCACCCAGCCCTCTGCTTCCGGCCAGCCAGTCCCCTGAGGAGCCCCCTCCAGGGTCTGGGTCTTCTTTGGAATGCAGAGTGGTCTGGGAGGAGCCCTCCCTAGAGCCCCTCCTGGTGGGACCTGGGGTAGGGTCCAGGGCTAGAGGGGCCCTCTCTCCTCTGGGCTGCGGGATGAATGAGCTCTGCTGACTGGGCGCCAGCTTGCGCTCTGAGCCACGCTCCGCTCACCTCTGGGCTGCAGCGCGGGTCCTCGTCCACTCTCTTTCCAATCGGGAAACCAGTTCTTCCGAGCAGTGTTCTCGCTTGAGTGACCAGAAGTCTTTGGGGCCCAGCAGCTCCCGGTATCCCCTCCAGAGCAGCCTGTCAAAGAAGGGTGCCAGGGCAAGTTCCTCCTGTCACCCACCCCTGCAGGGCCCTAGCTGGCAGCTGTGTGGTCTGTGCAAGCGAAGGCGGTGAACCGCAGCCTACCTGCCAGATTACAGACGCTGTCACTTAATTCTCAGGGGAGCCCATCTGAGAGACTGTTGTCAGCCCATTTCACAGATGAGGAAGGAAATGGAGGCTCGGAGAGGAAGTGACTTAACCAAGGGACAAGCTCCCCGGGAGTGAGGAGTCCAGGCTCTAAAGCTGTCCTAGTGGCAGGAATCTGAACTCCTCCCTCAGCCGCAAACACCCGTCCTCCCCTGTTGAAGGCCCCATCCACCTGGCCTCAGGACCTGGGCATGTGCGTGCCATGCTGCTTAAAGTCCTTTCCCCCTACCCCTGACCTGGCCTCTCTTCCCATCCCAGGTTGGACCTGACCTCTTAGGAAGGCACACTCGACGGCCCCAGTTCTCGGGGATTCCGCTAGAGCTGCCTCTGGCTTCCCGAGCCTCTTTTAGAAATAATGCTAGTTGCAGTTAGGGCTGACTTCTTTGTTTTGTGAGGAGGCCCATAAGAGGCAGAGCCGGGGTTCAAATGCAGATGGCTCTCTGCAGGTGTGTGTGTGTGAGAACCACTGATGCTGAGAGGGAAGCAGTGGGTGGAGAAAAGCTGGCTGAGCCTGGGAGGGACCCTCCTCGGGAGTCAGGCAGCAGCAGGGTGGGCAGGGCACCACCCAGCTCCTTCCCTGAACTTACCCAAAAGCCCACCAGAACATGGCTTTGGAGGGGAAGGAGGCCCCAGCCTTTGGACATGGATTCTGCAAAAGATAACAGATGGGGCTGGGCGCAGTGGCACAGACCTTTTAATCTCAGTGGCTCAGGAGGCTGAGGCAGGAGGATCACAAGTTCAAAGCCAGCCTCAGCAACTTAGCCAGACCCTAAGCAACTCAGCAAGACCCTGTCTCAAAATAAAACATAAAATAAGGGTTGGGGGTGTGGCTCAGTGGTTAAACGCCCTTGAGTTCAATCCCTGGTTCAAAACAAAAAAAAGATTGGGAGGGGAGGCCTCAGTCTCACATCCCTTGGTGGGTAGGCGACCACTGGCAGGAAGACAGGACAAACTGACCATGAGCTTAGTGTCACAAATGTACACCGAGGTGCCCTGTTTCCCTGCTAGAGGTGGATGTCCATAAGCTTGGTGCTTCCTAGCAGGCAAGGCAAAAACGGACAGGGCCACAGAACTGATAGTGTCTACATAGTCAGAAATAAGAGCCGCTTAGAACAACTGTTGTATACGGAGACCAAGAAGTTCTCAAAGCAATGACCATGCCTAAGAGAAAACAGTGTCCTCAACTATGTCCCTCAGCAAGTGTGGTGAAGAGGGCTTTGTCCTTTGTCCAGAAAGTTGCCCAGTCTACCCTCGTCACCAACAAGGTACAAAGGTGCCCATTTCACCTCATCTTGGTCAGCACAGCTTGTTATCATTTTTTAAGGTTTTGTTGTGTTTTTCCCCCCCATTCTGATAGGCACACAAAAAAGTTCTATTATAATCACAAGTAGATTATTCAAGCACTTGAACACTTTTAAAGAAGACCCGAGGTCAGTCTCCTCCAAAAAATTCTTCCCTGATTTTGTGGACTACCTCAGTATTACCTGTTGAAAACTCTGATGGGTCTGATGGGGCTGAAAGTGTCCGGCAGGGCACCTTCTCGGGTGTCATTTTCCACACAGCATGACTGCTAACTGCATGGGGACAGGGACCCTATCTGCTCCCACAGATCCTCAGCACCCAATCGGAGCATAGGGTGGGGGTGGGCAAATTCTGGTCTCCAGGCTAAATCCAGCCCACCGCCTGTTTCTGCAAATAAAGTTTTATTGAAACACAGCCATGGTCATCAGTTGACATTCTTCCTAAGCGAGCTTCTGCACCACCATGGCAGAGTTGAGTAGCTGCCACACGGCTCGCAGAGCCTGAGATAGTTTCTACCTTGCCGTATGCAGAAAGAGCTGGCTGAGGCGTCACAATGAGCAGACGTGCAACCCACATTTTGCCAAATGGCCGAGAGAATGAAAAGATTAGACCTGAGCTCTCGTTCAGATCCCTTTGGTCACACAGGGAAGCTGAGACTGGAAGCTGTGCAGGGACGAAGGAGGCCCTGGGCTGGGGACCTGGTAACTCACCGGCTGCTGGGAATCTCTGGGGAAGAAGGGGGGCTGATCCACCAGCCAGGACAGCACAAACTCTGCCAGCACCAGAGACAAGCACAGGTAGGTGGACAGGTGGCCGAGAGGGTCACTGTGGAAGTCCTGCAGGAGACAGAGCAGAGGTCCCACCGAGGGCAGGTGGAGAAGACTGAGACTCCTAAGGGATGGAGGTGGAGGGGAGCACCCAGGAGGGGAGGCTGAGGCTGAACAGGGTTTCGGGTGCCAGGAGCAAGTGTCCAGGCAGGGATCAGGGCCACGGTGCTCGAAAGCTGGAGCCCCCAGCGTTCCTGGTTGTCCCAATTAAGCAAATACCTGCCTACACATATTCTGTCTAAACAAATGCTAGGCCAGGGCTGCGTCTGGGTTTGCTCCTAACCAGTGACCACTGGACACGGTGCTGGGACAATGAGATGAAGGGACGCTGGGGCTTTTCCCAAAGGAAATCTTTTCACCATTCCAGCTCCCTCGCCAGACCCCTGATGTCCCGACCCGCTCCCTCTTGGCCTGTGTATTCTGGGAGAGTTTCTTTTGGGACTCCTGACAATAGGACAAGGAGGAGGTCATGCCCTTCTCTTGGCCTCAGTTTCCTCCTCTTTGAAATGGGACTGTTGGAATCTAGGACAGAGCGCTGGGGTGAGACTCCAATGAGGGTGGGATGTAAGTGCTCCCAAGTGCCCCCACCCCATGGCTGGAGCTCCCATGCTGGGGTCCAATATTACTGTTTCTGTTCCAAGTTCCAAACAGTGGCCCCAGAAGCTGACTGTGGAACCCACCCTTCACGACTGGGCAGATGGCTAGTGGACATTCCCCATTAGTTAAAAAGACTCCTCCTTAAAAAATCCATCCCTAGGGTCAGAATGATGTTCCTCTACCTTCTCCTCTTAGAAGCAGAACAGTGTGACCCTCTGGTTCAAGAAATGATGGCTGGCCACCTGCTGCAGCCTGACCGTGGGTCCCCAGGCGACAGCCTCCACCAGAGCCCTGGCTGAATACTCCGTGTGCCCAGCCTGTATGAGCGGTCACTTTTCTGTGCTGGGGTGAGGCATGTGTGATGTGAGTGTGTAAGACAATTGGAATCTGTGTTATTAAAAATGTGTATGAGCTACAAACGGATGAGCCCAGAGATCATGGTGTGACATGAATTAGCCAGACACAGAGAGTCGAGCGCTACTCATAGGAGGAAGCGAAAAGACAGATGCAGAGAGGGGGTAACCAGAGGCTGGGGAGGGAGGAGGGAGGAGCGCAGGGAGAGTCCCCAACAGGTCCAAATCCATAAGAAGAATACGTTCGAGAGTTCTACCGCACAGTACATGATTCTAATGAACAATATTGTAGCAAGGATTTCAAAATAGCTAGAAGACAGGAATCTGAATGTATTAACCATGAAGAAATGATAACTGTATGAGGCGATGCATATGCTAATTGGATTATTATGCAATGTATAAATGTATCAAAATATCACACTGAGCCCTGTAAATATGTACAATTAGTCTGGGTGCAGCGGCACACACTTGTAATCCCAGCAGCTCGGGAGGCTGAGGCAGGAGGATTGCAAGTTCAAAGCCAGCCTCAGCAACTTACTGAGGTCCTAAGCAACTTAGCAAGATCCTGTCTCAAAAAATAAAAAGGGCTAGGGATATGGCTCAGTGGTTAAGCGCCCCTGGGTTCTATTCCCGGTAGAATACAATTTGTATGTGTAGATTAAAAACAAAGTAAAGAAATGTATGGGACGATGGCTATTTGTAAGTAAGGGTGTGCTTGTGTGTCTCTAGCATTTAAGTGACTGGTTGTGTGTGTGCGTGTGTGTAGAGAAGTCATTTGTGGAAAGGGCAGGAGGAAGGACAGGACCCAAGCCCACCATATTGGTTTCTGCAAGTGGCCCAGGTCCCCACTTACCCCTCTTGAGGCCTGCTGGGCTGTGCTGGTAGCTGGCAGGAGACAGCACAGCAGCCAGTACCCAAACAGCACCCCGGATGCCCGGACTCCCTTCTTCCTCTCCACGTGAATCAGGAACACCGCAAAGCTCTGGATGATAAAGCCCAGCTGGGCCCCTTGTGGGGAAGTGGGGGGGCAGGAGGGGTGGCTCCGATCTCCCCCACACTCCCCACCCAGGAGCAAGCCAGGCTGCAGCAGAGGAGGTCATTACCATGGTGGCGAGCCACACTGTTGGGTGAATAAGGAATTCTGGGGCCTGGGGCGTTCCCTGTTGGATTTTCCAAAGAAGGACAGCCACATCAAAGATACACAGGAGGATGAGGGTGAACCCAAGCACCTGGGAAAATAGGTTCAAGTGAGGCTGGGGGTGAAAAGAGAGGGGGTAGCAAACCGGAGGGTGACCCCATGTCCAACTGGGCATCGATTCCGCAACATCCCTGATAGGACCCTGTAATACACCAAGGTCACAAGTTATCAATGTGAAGAATGCACGGGGCGGGGGGCGGGGGGGCACTGCAGAGAAACCCTGGCTTGAAAGTGCCCTATAAACAGTACACACGGGACAATCAATGCTTCCCCAAATGCAGGGGATCCACAAGTGCTCTTTGAGTGTGCAGATATGGAGTGAAATGGAATTTACTCCCAGGGTGAAAAAGTCACACCCCCTTCAACCATTGGCAATCTCTGCTAGTGAGTTCGTGGGAAACTTTCCAACGGGGCAGCAAGTTTCTGGGCTTTCTTTTCATGTGTTGATCTCTCTTTTGAATAAAAGAAAGTAAGAAAGTGAGAGACTTTAATATATGCACATGCCAGAGCAGGGCCAGAGCGAGGCACTATTGATCTATTGATCTATTGATCCCCATCTACCTTCTGCAGGGGTTGGAGAGCTACCATCTGCAGGCTGAGCCGGACCTGATGTTTGTCTCTGTATGTGCCCTGTGTGCAAGAATTTGTTTTTTTTTTTTTACATTTTTCAGTCATTGGAGAAAAAAATCAAAATCAGTATGTCGTGGCATGAAAATGATGTAAAATTCACATTTCAGTGGCTATAAATAAAGTTTTATTGAAACACATTCGTGCCTATTTACTCTCTACTGTCTATGGCTGGTTGGGGGTTGCACTGGCAGAGCCGAGCGTTTGGAAGGGAGGTGAGAACTCCACAGCCCACAAAGTCTCAGAAAGGAACCATCAGACCCTTTCTGTTGGCCCACGCCTGGATAGATGGTAGGCACTAGAGCCAGAACTGAGGATGGAGGAGTGAACGAACTTTCGAGAGCATTCTTGGGGCATCTGGGGGACAAGAAGATGAACGAATGGAAAGGTTCGAATGCCAGCCTTTATCTAGCACCCTGAAAGAAACACTTAACAGCTTTAAAAGCTGTTATACAGTAGGACTGCCAGAGGGGAGACAAACACGAAGGGTGAAAGGGGCTGGGGTGCAGCTCAGTGGTAGAACGTGTGCTAAGTGTGCCTGCGTCCCTGCGTCCAATCCCCAGCAGCAAAAAAAATCAAATCACATCAGAACTGTCCAGGCTGGAGCGGTGACTCAGTGGTTACAGTGCTTGCCTGGCATGAGTGAGGGCTGGGGTTCAAACCCCAGCACCATGTACACAGCTAAGTAGAGGAAAAACAAATACCAGAGGAAAATACCAGATAAATAAAATTGATTCTCTTTCTCTCTTTAAAAAAATAACAGGGGCTTGGTTCAGCAGTTAGGGCGCTTGCCTGGCATGAGCAAGTGCACGAGTTCAAACCCCAGCACCACAGACACAACAATGTCTCAGAGCAGGGAGAGCCACATGAAAAACTAAATAAAATTGTTTCTCTCTCTTTCTCCCTCTCTCTCTCTCTCTCTGTCCCTCTCTCTTTAAAAAAAAAAAAACCATTAAAATTGTAAAAAGACAAAATTACCCTGTACACCCAAAAGGCACTAGGAAATACCGGGTTACGATAGCTACACACTGTGGGGACACACACATTTCTGTGTGTGCATGGATTTGCACAATTCCAAAATCTGTTAGGGGAACTTTGATCTAAAGGTCTACCTCCGTTGCCTGTCTAGTATTGATCTGTTTGATCAGCGGGTTCCCTTCTTGTCACTACCCCATGCGTTTCTTTCCCTGCTAGGTTCTGGCCCGCTTCCTGGCACCCTGTCTGATTCAGGGCTCCCCATGGTGGAGGCTACCATTTTCACTTTGAAGAGCAGGGACATCCGGAGGTAGCCTCTGCCATGGCGGTGGATGTAGAGGAGGTAGATGGGGCCGAGGACCCAGAGGTACATGGGGGGCAGCCAGACGCCTGCTGTTGTCAGGAAGCACAGGCTCAGGCGGCTGAAGGCAGCAGGCTCCTGCTCCGTCTGGTTCCATACCTGAAGAACACCAGGTGGGCCCTCAGGAGGGTACACAGCACAGGGGTCCCAATCTCACCTGTCAATGGGTCCAGCAACTTTTGGGGCCCCTAACATTTATGCTACAAAGTTCCAAGCACTCTTTAGGATACCTCTTAATTCTCAGCTCTCACATCACCTCTACAAGGTAGATGTAATCACCTTAGTGATTTGGCAGACGAGGAAGCTGAGGCCCAGAGAGGTTAAGTACTTGGCTGACACTGCCCTGCAGGGAAGTTGGTGGTGCTGGAGTTTGAAGCTAGGGAGTTGGGTCCAGGTGTCTAGGAGGTCTGGGTTCCATAAGGAGCACTAGGCACAGATCCACTCCTTATAAGAACTCTAGGTGGCAGGTGCTAGGGTGCCCATTTTACAGACCGGTAGACTGAGGGAGCAGGAAACTGCTTTCTTCAGGCCCACACAAACAGGAAGTGGCAGAGCTGGCTCCCACGCAGGTGGCGGCTGCCCTGAAAGCCTGTTCTACTGGGGATCTTGATCTGTGGCTTTTATCTCCATCTTCCTGCTGGCCCTCTCTAATCTAAGAACTTTGAAATAGGAAGTTTGGAGGATATGGCCACTTTAGGATTTCACCACTCACCCTCACTGGTCACCTTTACTCCCTCTGCCCTGAGTTCAACCCCTTCTGGGCCTCAGTTTCCTTTCCTGCAACAGCAGGGTAATGGCATCTCCTTCTAGAGGTCATATTAAGTGGGTGAATGGTAATGAAGTGCAGAGCGCAAAGCTGGGCACAGAGCAAGCGCTCGTTAACATCAGCTGTCATTATTGTCCCATCCACTAACCCCCCAGATGCCGGGAGTTCGCGACCTGCACGCCCGCCCCACGAGTGCCACTAGCTTGAGAGCTGAGTCAAATGGCAGTGGAAGCCAGGGAGGCAGGGGGTCCGGAAGACTGGAAGGGCTCTGCACGTGGGAAGGGCTTGGGGGAGGGTGCCCTAGCTGCGGGCTAGAGAAGGTCCCAGCCAGGGTCCTGGAGGGTCCGGAGGCCCCTTAATCGCACTGGGTTTTCCGGGGCCGGCTTAGAAAGGGGTCTCGATCCGCCGCCCCCTGGGTTGTAACCGGGGAACAGGTCTCCTAGCTTCTTGCGGCCAAGCATTTGGGGGGTGTTTCCCTCCCTCGGATCGCAGCCAAATCTGCCCGGGAAAGGAGAGCGGGGCTGGGGGCTGGGTGCGCACTCACCCCCGGCCCCGCGCAGGGCTCGCCAGGCGCTGCCATCGGGCCCCCTCGGTCCGTCGGCCCGAGCGTGGGTCAGCCAGTCTGTCTGTCCCCGGGCGGCCTCCAACGCAAGGGGCGGGGCGCGATTGGAACTCGGGGATCGGAGGCCGGGGCAAGGTCCGGCTGCCGGGTGAAACCAGGCGAGGTGTAGGGGGCGCGCAGGGGGCCCCGGCGGGCACTCCGGGAGGGGACCCAGGGAAAGTGCAGTGACTCCCATGTTCGTCCCCCGGCCCCTGCAGTAAGTATCGTCCCAAACGTCGCAAGCACTTTGGAACCAGCACTTCCAGGAATTTATCCTGATGAGAGCACAAACAGGCCGGTACCCGTTTGCAGCAGGAGGCTTGGCAGCGGCCAGGGTCCAGCCGCGGGACTGGACTGTGTCCAGATGTAGCGGGAAGAGTTGAAGAGGATTCTCAATAAAGAGTTTGAACAGGCCAGGCGCAGAGGCCGGGACTGCAACGCCAGCCGCTAGGGAGGCTGAGGAGGATCACAAAAGGTGTGCGACAGAGTTGACAGCATAAAAAAGATATGATATTCCTAAAGAAGGAAAAAGAAAGGAAAGCGCCGGGGAGGGATATACCGAAACCGGGCAGAGTGCAGTAGGAAGTCATTTCCCCCCTGTCCTGAGACCAAAGCAAGGTGTCTGGCCTCTGCCAGAGTCCACAGCCACTGCCCACCTGGAACCGACTGTGCAGCTTTGCACAGATAATAAGCAGGAAAGGCGCTAAGGTGATGACCCTGGAGGAAACCGCACTTTCTTTTCCATATTTTTCTTCCAATGAGTTCCTTTCAGGATAGGAAAGAGAGCTCAGCTCTTTCAGACACTGCATAGGTGCTGTGTTTGGGTAAAGAGTTAAACCCTCTGTACCTTGGGCTGCCCAGTTAAGTCCTCACCTTTTCCTTCAGCCTCACCTTCCACTGGGCCTCCACAGTGTGGGTTCCCAGAGCCTCACTTCTTCCTGTCTCTCTGAGTCTCCCCACTCCAGCCTGGGGGCCAGGCAGTGCCCCTTCTTCTTTCTCCTGCTTAAGTCCTCTGGAAGAGAAGGTCACAAAGAACCCAGGGTTTGTCTTGACCCTGAAGGTGGCTGGTCTGCCTTTTCATTCAAATCTTGTTTGTTTATTTGAGGTGCTTTGGGTGGAGGCTGAAGGAAATTATGGGGAAGCTAAAGCCCTCTTTCTCTGCAAGTACCTACCCCCACCCAGTTGGCTTAGCTATAGTCCTGGTGATCTCCCCCCTCCCCCCTCTCTCTGTATATATATAATTTTTAAAAAGAGGGAGAGTGAGAGAGAAGTGAGACAATCAACTTTATTTTTTCATCTGGCCTTTGTTTCTCTGACACTTAGTTGTGTATGTGGTGCTGGGATTTGAACCTGGGTCCTGGTGCATGCCAGGCAAGTGTTCTAACCGCTGAGCCACCGCTCCAGCCCCTCTTTATATATTGAAGATTAATTTGAAGGCATGGTCAGGAAGTCAGAAGAACATGGGATTTGCAATACCTGCTCTTCAACTCTCAGAACTGCCTGCGGCTGCATGCAGAGTTCTAGATGAGTCTTTTCCCCTTGGCTTCCCACTGGGTAAGGAGAGAAGTTTGTATGCCCATACTTCCTAACTGGTGGTTTCAAACCCGTGGTGATTTGCTAAGACAAACCAGGCTTCATGGTAGGGAGGGTAAAAGACATCTGCTTCCATAGTGGTTATGACTAACAACTCCACTAAATAAATTATTTAAATAATTCTACAACCGAATAGTTGAGAATCTCGCTGTATTTTCAGTGTGAATACAGAACGAGAAACTAAAATCAGAGGCACCCATGGTGGAGGCCCTGCTGTCAACGAGTCATTCCATGGAGCCTCTGGGAAGGCTCTGACTACCATGCAGTCTAAAGTCATGGAGAGTCTGATATGTTGCTTAAGTTTCAGCCACAATGGTGATAATGGCAGTGGGAAATCTCTTATTTCATCATTCAGAAACAAAATATACAAGCTATCAAAATAAAGCACTTTTTTTTAAGGGAGCAAAATGGGAAAACTTTGAGAATGAGGTTAGAAAGCAGTTTTTGTCTCTTTTGATGGATGACTGTAATTAAATTCTGTCCACATATGTTATACATGTAGTCTTTTAAAAGAAAATACAACATGTTGATATTTGAACTATTTTCAGATAAAACATAATTCATTTTAGAGAATGAACCCAAAGTAAATTAAACCATGTATGTATCTCAAGTTTTTAAAAGATTGGTTCTTTTTAGTTAAACATAACAAGAGAATTTATTTTGATGTGATTATAGAAGTATAGAACATGATCTGTTCCAATTCTGTGCAAGGTACTTCTTCCTCTCCCTTCCTCCAACCCCCATTCCCTTCCCTCTACTCCAGTGCATTTTTTGCCATTTTCTTACTTGTTTTTTAAAATTAGTGTCTTGTGGATGTATATAATGATATATTCATCTATGTACAGAGGAATGTTAGGTCAGATTCATTTCACCAACTTTCCCTACCCCATCCTTCCACCCTTCCCTTTATTCCCCTTTGTCTACTCCACTGACATTTCTTCTTCTTTTTTTAACCCCGTGACACCAATTTATTTATTTATTTTTTTACCAATTTATTAATTAGCTTCCGCATATCAGAGAAAATATTCCACCTTTGACTTTTTGGGATGGGCTTATTTCACTTAGCATAAAAAAAAAACAACAACAAACTCCTGAAAGCTGTTCCTATGCAGATGATGGAACTGGAAATAAAATGACTTTTAAATGCCTTAACATTATGTAGAACTTCACATGTTTTCGTTTTCAACTTCCTGATCATTAATCATAGAAAATGCACCAACTTGCAGTTTTATAAAGGGCTTATTGAGAATATTCATCACTTGTGAAATGTATGAGTTAATAAGATTTGGGAAAATTGTTGGATACTTCGATCGGTGAAGTCTCTCGTCTTTTTTTCCAGCTGTGATATTGTGATGTTGTGATTCCAGCTGTGATCTACCAAACGCAGAATTCATCTTGTGAACCTTGCGCGGCTCCCGCCAGAGGGTGCGCGGAGTCCTCCAGGCCCCCAGGGGGCACAGGCGGGCGCGTTTTCTCACTGAGCATGCGCCGTAGGGCTCGTTGGCTAGAGGCGTGAGCGTGGGCCCGCAGCGCGCCTGCGCGGCGGTGGGGCGGAGCCTGGGCTGTCACCCGGCGCTGAAGGAGCCCGCAACGTGCGGAGTGAGGGGCGGGACCGGGCGGCCTGCGGAGGGTCAGACGGAGGAGGCCGGGTCAGGCGAGGGAAGCCGGGCCATGCGGGCGGGCCGGGGCGCGGGGCCGCAGGGGCCGGAGAGGGGCGCTGCTGCCGTGCTGCTGCTGCTGCTGTGCGGCGTGGGCCCGGCGCGCGGCTCCGAGGACATCGTGGTGGGCTGCGGGGGCTTCGTCAAGTCGGACGTGGAGATCAACTACTCGCTCATCGAGGTGAGCGCCCACCGCGCGGTGCTCGCGCTGTGACGCGGGACCCGTGGCCCAGCCTCTGCGGGCCGCGACGGCCTGCGCCCGCGTTCGCGGAGTCCTTCCCTCCGTACGCGCGCCCCCTCCCGCGGCTGCCCGCATCGCAGCCCGGGCCCAGGCGCGGGGCTCTACCGGGAGTCGGCCGCGGAGCGGCGCTGCCGGAGCCCGCAGTCAGATCCCCGGAAGTCAGCCTGCAGACCCCAAGTCTAGTCCCCCAGCGCCGCAACCCCCTCCCGGGGGTCTGATCCACTGCTGCCCCCGGTGCTTTTAAGGAACATTGGATCCCACCCTGAGACCCGTGGGTCAGTGCTGGAAACTCTGGGAGTGGGCAGCTGTGTTTTTATCCGCGCCCCCTGAGACCTACGCTCCCTAGGTCAGTACTGGAAACTCTGGGAGTGGGCATCAGTATTTATCCCTGCCCCCATCTCGTTTTCCTCTGAGCAGGGAGAGTAGCCACCTGTCCTAATTGCTGTCCTGGGTAGTAACTGAATTACACCAGAGATTTGTGTAGAAGTTTGCTTTAAAAAAATTAAATTGTAAGGCTCAGTTAAGTGATTATCAGCCCAGTGGGACTGTGGCCCAGAAAACTTGAGGAGGGGAAATGGGTGGAGGTAGGCCTAGAGGACACCTGTCAAGGTAGGAGGGAAAGAGCCTGCGGGAAGACTGGACCTCATTTCGAGGAGAGGACTGATGATGGGGCGGGAGAATGGAGGGGAAATGGAAGAGGCACAGATCAGATGCCTGGGATGTGATTTGAGGGAAAATAAGTAAGAGGCCAAGAACTGTCAAAGAGAAGGGACTGGGGACTGGGACCCAAAGGCCATCCGAAAGCACCTTCCAGCTGCCCCAGTGGGAATAATGAAAGGTCCAGCCAATGTGTTGTGCCGCACAGGTTGCAGAGGTTTAGGGGAGGGGCAGGAAGTTGATTTGCAGCCCTTTTGACCTTTCCATGCTCCCAAGTCGCACTGTTTTTACCTGTAAGATGGTGTTGGGTGAGAAGCAGAATGCACCGTGATTTCCTAAGGAGGAGAGTCTGCTATCATTGTCAAGACCCCTCTGCTGCTCCTCTGCCCTTTTTCAGTCTTAAGGGCTGCTAGGAGCTGCTGGGAACATGTTGCTGGGTCCCCAAGCCACCTCTGGAATTTGCAGGCACAGGATATTTCAGAAGCTGCCTTCAAAGAACCTAAAGTAAACAGGACACTGTCCCAAGCAGCTCATAGTGTCCTGGGGCTCTGGGAGGAAAGGAAAGGCACTCCCACCCCAGCACTGAGTGACTCTGGAGCAGAGAGGTGTGTGGCCCCTTAGGAAGTGTGTCCCTAAGCAGGGCTGCCAGTCCTGGTGGTTGGCCACTTGTTCTTTTGTGTTGGATGCTGATTCTTTCATAATTCTTGGTTATGAAATCAGACATTTCATATGTGTAATCTCAATGTAGATTGATGTTGCCATCAATGTTCTGATCTGTACTTTATGAAAGAAAGGTCAATAAGATATTTCACGGTCGTTTCTTTCTTCACATTTTTAATTGGTGCATTAAAGTTGTACATAATGATGGGATTTGTTGTTACATATTCACACATGCACACACTATAACTATCATTTGGCCAGTATCCCTCCCCTGCACTCACTCTCCCTCCCCTAGTTCAAGGGTTCCTTTCTTCCGCTGACAGGTGCAGGGTATACTTTTTTACTCCTCCCCCTTCCCTTTCCCCACTCCTGTCCTTCCTCCCCCTCTTCTCTTTCCTCTACTAGACTTCCTTTAGTTCATCTATTAATTTGTATTCAAATGGTTCATTACGTAGTCTTAACTTCCACTCCCCTTTCCTTTCTTTTCCTCTAGCCTCCACAGCTGAGAGAAAACATGCGACTTTCGAGTTTGGCTAATTTCACTTAGCATGATATTCTCCATTTCCATCCATTTGCCAGTTCCATTCTTTCTAATAGCTGAGTAGAACTCCATTGTGTGTGTATACCGCAGTTTCTTAATCCATTCATCCAGTGACGGGCGTCGGGGCTGATTCCATTATTCAGCTATTGTGAACTGTGCTGCTGTAAGCGTTGATGTGGTTCACAGTCGCTTCTTGTTGGTTCTTTCTGTGTTCCAATACAAGTGCCTTCGCTTTTTCTCGCTTTCTTCCCTTCTGGCTGCTTTTGCATGGTATTTATTCAGTTAACTACTTATTGAGCCTCTTCATGTACTGAAGCCTTGTCCCAGGTGGGGTTATAGCACTGCAGTGAACAGATCAGACTGAAGTCCCTACTCGGGGTGTTCTTTAACTGGCCTGACTGTTAAAAAAAAAACTATACTGGTTGCTGATACTTTAACAGTTAGGAGAGTTCGCCTTAAAAATCTGGATTCCTGTTTCTCTGGGAAACCAGCTGGTCTTTGAGCTGCGGAGCTTGGCTCGGGTGCCTATGCTCTGAGCTCCTTTAGAGGAAGGCCTATTAACTTCGCCCCCCTGCCTTTTTAGGCTGGTGAATTTCCAATCCCTGCTTTTAAGTAAATGCATCTGAATTTCTTTTTTCTTTGTTAAAGAGAGAGGAAGAGGGGCTGGAGCAGTGGCTCAGCGATTACGGTGCTTGCTTGCATGCACGAGTACTTGAGTTCAAACCCCAGTACCATGTACACAGTGAAGTCTCGGAGCAACGAAAGCCACGTGCAAAACTAAATAAAATTGTTTCTCTCTCTCTCTCTCTCTCTCTCTGTCCTTCTCTCTTTAAAAAAAATAAAAGGAAAAGAGAGAAAGAATAAATTTTATTTAGTTTTTCATCTGGCTTTCGCTTCTCTGACACTTAGTTGTGTAGGTGGTGCTGGGGTTCGAACTTGGGTCCTTGTGTATGCCAGGCAAGTGCTTTAACCGCTGAGCCACTGCTGCAGCCCCACATCTGAATTTCTTTATGGTCTGAAATATATTCATCTTTGCATTATTGAGTAGTAAAGGTTACCAGGACACTGTCCCGGGCTCTGTGGAGTGTAAGCCATTGTTACAGCCCACAAAGACTTAGCCTGTGTTATTTCACATTGATCCTTTCCCACACTGTGCAGTTGCGAGTTTGTTGCTTTATACATCTTCTTAGTAGGTAAGGTTTGCCTCTGTCACCTCTGTATCTTGGGCATGGAACATTTACGTTTTAGAGGTGACGCTTCTAGATGCCATCAATTCCAGCTGCCTCATTTTACAGATGTAGGAACTGAGGTTCAGAGTGGTTAAGCCGATCAGGTACGTTTAGGCAACTTTCCTAGAGCTCAGGCTGCGCCCTGCTGATTATACATGTTGCGTTTTTCTTCAGATAGTAAGTAGTAATTCGTTTGGGCCTATACCCCATGCCAGGTGTTTAATAAATATACATTCGTGTGAAGCTGTTCATCCGCCATTAAAGAAAGCAGTTCCCGTGCAGAAATAGTCTCTAGAGGTTAAATGACTCACCCAACGTCACCCAGTGTGTGGGAGATGCAGATATTGCTTGTGCATTCTCTTGGGTGAATAGTTAATGTCTGCTAATGCTGAGGACGCAAGAGTTCTACAGTCCTTGAGGAGAGGACATGCAGTAGATGTCCTTGATCTGTTTTTGTCCTGAGAATTAAAGAGAGAATTAAGTTTCTAGGTGAGAGTTCCTCCAATTTGTAGAGTCATTGGGAGCTAATAACGCTGGTCTCCAGTCCTCATCCCAGACCTAGTTGAGAAAATGAAGTGCAGGGCTCAGGAATCTGTTTTAAAAAGCAGGTTTGCTTCACTAACAGAGAATTTTTTTGGACCCAGAAACTTATGTGAATAAAACAGAGAATGCCATATAAATCAACTGAAGAGCATTGAAACACAAGACTTGGGGTAGCTTTAGATGGTTTCTAATTGAGAACCCTCAGATCACATTATTTTGGGGTGATGACTTATTTTCTTCTGTTCCTGATGCCTGATGTTAATAGCTGCTGCATAGTAGGTCTGCAGTGAATGCCTGTTGATTGACCACATTCAGGCCTGACTTAGGTGGTTAATGCTCAGAGGTGATGTATGACTTCTGTTTCCTTTCCAGATCAAGTTGTACACCAAGCACGGGACTTTGAAATACCAGACAGACTGTGCCCCTAACAATGGCTACTTCATGATCCCCTTGTACGATAAGGTAAAGGGAGGGGTGCCAGCTTGATTCCTTATCTTTCACAATGGGAAGCGATCAGCGTGGCCCATGTGGTTGTGCCAACCAGCATAAGGCCTTTCCCACACAAGCAGAGGCATGCTGGTTTTGTAAATGATTAGTGGAATATGACAGTGGTAGCCAAATTCCAAGGGAGAGAACTTATTTATTTTATATTTGTATTTATTAGTGCATTATAGTTATACATAGTAGTGGGGTTCATTTTGACATATTCATAAGTGTAAGTAACGTAGTTTATCCAGTATACCCCCTAGCCCTCCCCTCCTGCTGATCCCCCTCTGCTGCTCTTCCTCCCGTTTATTATCTGTCTTTAATTGTGCATTCTGGTTGCATATAAAGTTGGAATGCACTGTGGAAGATTCACATGCACGTAGCATAATGTGGTCAACTTGGTTCCTCACCAGCAAGGTGACTTCTAAACTGGTTTGGCTGCATGCAGAGGCTTCCCTGGAGACCTGTGGAGGGTGCCTTGGAGGGTGCTGTGGTTCCTTAGTGCGCAGGGACTGGGTGTGACACCAAACGCTGCGGCACTGCCCAGGACAGCCTGGATGCCAGGAGGACCAGCATGGGGAAGCAGATTTAATGGAATCCTTTATTTGTGAGAAGCTTATTGTTAAAAAAAAAAAATAACAGAAGTACTATGAGTTTTCATGAGCTTTGTGAAAAAAAAAAATCAAGATCTTTTGAGGTATGGAAAGTCGATTTGTACTCCTTTCACCCTGGTTCCACCACTTGCTTCCCTGTGCAGCGATGGCCTTTGATAAAAGTTTTGATGTGCTCTCTCCACTTACGGTTAGACACACAAGCGGGTACGTATGTGCAAACATGTGGACACGTGTACGCAGATGCGCATCCATGCACACCTCGCACAACCTCGTCCTCCCCAAGTTGAGCTTTTCATTTGGAAATAGAAATTCAAAGGAAGTTGCAAAAACTGTCAATGCACATCGTTTGTTTGTTTGTTTGTTTGTTTTGGTCCCAGGGATTGAACCCAGGAGTGCTCTACCACTGAGCCACATCTTCAGTCCTTTCTTATTTTTTTATTTTGAGACAGGGTCTCACTAAGCTGCTTAGGACCTCGCTAAGTTGCTGAGGCTGGTGTTGAACTTGCGATCCTCCTGCCTCAGCTTCCCAAGTCGCTGGGATTACACGAGTGCGCCACCACGCCTGGCTGTACATAGTTTTAATTTTGATTTTTTAAAAAATACAAATAGAACTAAACAGTTGAAATTGTTCTGCCATTTCATTTTTTTTCCCTCAAGATAATGAAAGCTTCGCTGTGGGGAAGTTTTCTCCCTTGCTTGCTTCACCATCAGCGTGTATGTAGATCTGCTGCTGTCTTTTCAGTGGCTCTATCAGTGTCAGTCAAACCCACATTGCAGTTCATTTAGCCATTCTCAACTGATGGGCATACAGACTTTTCCCAGTTTAAAAATTATTATTATGAATCCAGCAATCAGTAATCTTGAATTTACATCTTTATGTGCAGTGTCTGGATTGATTTCTAGAGGTGGACTAGCTAGATTTGAAATGTTGTCTTCTTTTAGACTATACATATCAATCTCAAGAAACCAGGGTTCATAAGAAAACTCTAGTTTTAAAAAACGATTTTAGTTCCTAAGGATACGTGCCGACCTTTAACCCTAGGCATGTGAGGGGTTAGTGGAAGGCTTGGTTAGAAGACAGGAGAGGCTGATTGTGTTGTCTTCAGGATTCACAAACGGGCTTCAGCGGGCGTCTTCAGATTGCTAGGTGGACTTGGGTGTTCAGCTTCAGGCTGTAGCATCTGAAGGGAGCCAGGAGTCACTGTTATTCAGAAGACTGCTTGCGTTAGAATTTCATTCCAGGTGTAGAAATTTTAGATTAAATGGAGTAAACCAGGGTCCTCATTGCTCATTCCTTTACAGCTCTCTTTTCTTTTTTTCCTTTTAGGGGGATTTCATTCTGAAGATCGAGCCTCCCCTAGGGTGGAGTTTTGGTAAGTTAGTGAATGCCCACACATATTTTGTAAGGGGTCACAGTATGTGCTGAACACTAATCGAGATGGGCAGAGTGCAGGGATGACAGAATATTAAGAATTCTAGTGTAGAAGAAGTTTTGTGTCTCTTTTCCTCTCCCTTTCCTCTGTCACTTTACTTCAGATTTACCTTAGATCCACCTTATGGCTGCCTGTCATTTGAACACAGGTGTCTTTTCGTGTACTACACCTCCATTTGGAAACAGCCTTCATGGTTTCACCCTACATGGTGTTAGAACAATATAGAAACCAAGAGTGGGGGCCTTGTTCTTGTCTCAGTGCGGTTTCTCTTTTAGCACCCCTGCGGCGCTGGGGGTGGAACCCAGGCCTGGAATGTGCTGGGCAGGTGCCCTACCACTGAGCGGCAAGCAGGTCCGCTCTTCTAAGAGATCTGAAGATCTAGCAGCCTTGGGCCTCACCAGCTAGGGCAAGTTACTTCCCCGCCAGCCTCTGTCCCTCACTGTGCAGTTACAGTGGTTACTGTCCATGCCTCATAGGGTACTTGGAGCACTGACAGGCCTCTGTTAGTGTTTGCAAAGGTGGACACACAGTTAGCAGGGTCTGCACACATGCGAACAGACTCCAGGCCCTCCTGCCACCGCAGTGGCTTGGTCAGAAAGCTGGGGCTGGCCCTGGGATGACCAGCTTCTGTTTGGACTTGGCTGGCTTTTTAGAGGAGAGACTCGTCATTTGGGTAGAACCTGGGGAGAGGAGTGGGCTATTGCTGTGGATGTCAGTCCAGCAGGCAGGAAAGGTGAAGTGAAGCTCACCTCTGAGAGAGAAGCCCTTTCTCTGCTCACAGTTAGGGCTCCTGCCTGACATTCCAGAAGGCTGGAGGGGACTCCATCCCAGCCGGTGGTGGAGGCAGAGTTACAGACTGGTGGCTGGTGGCCTGCTGGGTTGCATTCCTTCTCCTGCCAGTGCTGCCTCTTTTGATAAGGTTTCTTTTTGGTACCAGGGATTGAACCGAGGGGTGTTCTTCCACTGAGCCACATCCCCAGCCCTTTTATTTTGCTTAGGGCTTCACTAAGTTGCTGAGACTGGCTTTGATCTTGCAATCCTCCTGCCTCAGCCTCCCGAGTCACTGGGATTACAGGTGTGTGCCACTGTGCCTAGCCTCCCAGTCCTTTTTTAAAAAAATATGAGACATGGTCTCAGAAAGTTGCCCAGGCTGGCTTCAAACCGGCAATCTTCCTGCCTCAGCCTCCTGAGTGGCTGAGATTACCTGGCCTTGATCAGCTTTTTGTATTGAATTATAAAATGCTTTTAGAAAAGTGCACTCCTTGTCAAGATATCACTCAAGTTTCTTTTCTTCCTTTTTTTTTTTTAACTTGGAGAGTTATCACAAAGTGCATACATCTGTGTAACCGCCACCAGATAAAAAGAGAACTTTGTCAGCACCCTCTGCAGCATTAATTGCCTTGCCCCACCCACAGGGGACACTGCCCTGACCTTCTGAAATAATAGCTGCATTTCACTGTTCTTGAGCGCGTGTGGGCTGCAGGATGGGACCCGCTCGGCTTTAGCGAAGGCTCCGGGTGCAGCTGCTGTTCGGCTTCCCCAGCAGCGCGCAGGAGTGCAGGGCTTCGCGTCCAACACGTGCGCTTCAGTATTTTGCTCTTCTGGGAGGATGTGGTGGTGTTTTGTTGAGGTCTCGATTGCATTTCTCTGATGGCCAAAGAGATATTTCCTATATTTTTGTTGGTTTGCCATTTAGGTAGCCTCCTGTGAGATGCCTGTTCAAGTCTTTTGGCCCCCCCCTTTGCTGGAACGTTCTCTGTGTGTGTGCAATACACATGAGGGTGTAATTCTTCATTTTCCCTGAAAATCTCATGCTTTTCTATTCTTTTCCTCTACTTGTTATTTCACACTCTTCCTAATCTTTTTTTTTTTTTAAAGAGAGGGACAGAGAGAGAGAGAGAGAGAGAGAGAATCAATTTTACTTAGTTTTTCTTGTGGCCTTCGTTGCTCTGACACTTCACTGTGTATGTGGTGCTGGGGTTTGAACCTGCATCCTTGCACATCCGGCAAGCACTGTAACCACTGAGCCACCGCTCCAGCCCCACTTCCTAATCTTTTAAAAATTCTTCTTTAGAGCCTGCTATAACAAACTCTTTGGTTTCCTTAAAAAAAATTGGATCAATTGCTGATATTGAGAGTCAGAAGATCACTTCTAACAGCCGTAGAACCAGTGTCTGGCAGGTGGAAGTCCCAGTGACTTGGGCCACATGGCAGCAGTTGGCTGCCAGCTCTTGATTCACCATTGTCCTCACTTGGCTGTTGTGCTCACTTCCTTCCCACGTGGTTTATGTGGCACTGGAGTTTATGGTCCTGGTTAGTGCGACTGAACTGACGCACCTGAGGGAACAGATCTAGAGTCTGCTTCGGGAGATGGGAGCTCTGTCACTCATAAACTCCGTGACCTTGGAGGTTCTGTGCCTCAGTTCCCCGCTCAGTGAACTGTCTTATCTCCTGAGGTAGTTGTGAGGACTGAGTCCGCTTGGCCAACATGTACCAAATAAAGCTGTGTGACGTCACTGAAGTTGCAGTGGACTCCAGGGTGCCCTTGGCCAAGAGACCATTTTTAATATTTTTAAGCTCTTTTATAATCAAAACACTGGTTCCCTCGGGGGCAGGAGGCCAGATGGCTGGGGTAAGGGATGGGAAGGAGGCTTTTCCTTGCAAAGCTTCCTGCACCTTTGGGTTTTGAATCGCGAATGTAAATGTTCAAAAATAAATAGAGCAGCCTGGCTGTGGAAGGTGTGTTACTTAGGCTCACGATGCCAGCGCTTAAGTCACGGTGTGTTTTGTACCCTCTCATCTTCCCCTCCTTGCTTCATTCCTTAGAGCCGACAAATGTGGAGCTGTATGTGGATGGCGTCAATGACATCTGTACAAAGGGCGGGGACATCAACTTTGTGTTCACCGGATTCTCTGTGAACGGAAAGGTTTGCATTGGAGATTTTCATCCAGGGCGTGGCTTCTGCAAGGGACCCACAGATGAGCTTGGAGGGGTCTGTGAACCCTGCACTCAGTCGTGTGTGCAGCGTGGGCTGCTGGCCGTTCCTGCAGCTGAGTAGCAATGTCCAGATGTGGCTGCAAGAGCGCCTCTGGCACCTGTGGCTGCTGCGCTGCGTGTTCTCGGGGTGGGTGTGCCTTGGAGGCCACCTCCCCTGGAGTGGCCTGGGGTGGAACCCAAGCTCTCCCAGCTGTTCGGGATGTGGTGGCGTGCACTTGGAGAGCTAACTTGTGCCAGCACCTGCTCCCGCCCCATTCTCGCGAAGTCTCTTGCGTCCTTCTGGCGCCCAAGGTCAGGATGTGCGGGTTTCTTTGCTGTCACTGTCTCCTGGCAGCCTCGGTTCTCCTCCTATGTTGAGTGAGGCCCTCAGTCCCCGCTTGATGGTGGGCTTGTTACAGAAGCGGGGCTCTTGGGTGTTTCTTTCCATCCCAGGTTTATAAACGAGTGGTGCATCTTCACGATGCTGTCTAGGCTCGGTGAAGCAGGGATATTTTTCTGTCACTGTTTGCTCCCCACCCTCTCAGAGAGGGTATCCATAGTTTATGTCATTGTTTCAAAGGTGTCCTTGACCCAGACAAGTTTCTGGTTCCACCTGGGGGCAGGAGCGGGAATGGCAGTGCCTTTCCAGGAGAGAGCTTTGGTGGCCAGTAGTTCTAACCTCCTTCTGCACACAGGTCCTCAGCAAAGGGCAACCCCTGGGTCCCGCAGGAGTTCAGGTGTCTCTGAGAAACACGGGGACGGAGGCGAAGATCCAGTCCACAGTCACGCAGCCTGGTGGAAAGTGAGTGGTGTCTTGTGACCCGGCCTTGTAGCTGGAGCTGGGTTGTGACGGGTTGGGGGACCTTTGGATTTAGGAGACTTGGGCTCAGATCCTCCTAACGTCTGGCAAATTGACATCCTTTGGAACCCCAAGTTCCCCGTGTGTGAGATGGAAGTCATTTGCCCTGGTGCGGCTGATGGGGTGATAATATCAGCTAGCATCCACACAGTCCCTGCAGCACTTGCTGCACCTTCAGCTACCCTGGCAGCCCGAGTTTGAATCCTAGCTTCTCCATTGCTAGCTGTTTGACCTGGGGCAAGTTACTTAACCCCTCTGTGCCTTGGTTTGCTCAATTGTAAGTGAAGATACTCGTGGAACCAGCTTCCTGAGGTTCCTGGGAAGATTAGATTAATGTTGTTTTAGACTGGCTGGTGTGGGTATGTGCTTAATAAATGTTTGCCCAATATAGGTTAGCGTGATTATGGTTTAAAAACGTCATTTTGTCACTCGTGCATCAAAATCATTTTGTAGTTGGAACTGTTGATTACTTAATTAACCTTGCTGAGTGAAATTGGAAGCATTTATTTAATGGATCTCTGTAGTTGTAAATGCTAACAGAGTACCAAGATTAATACCAGAATAGTTTGGACTGATAATTTTAGAAGCATTCAAATCATTATTAGCTACATCAATACACAAAATAGACTGAATGGCAAAATCAAAGTTTATAATGAATTTGTCAGTAAGTTATCCAGTTTAAAAATTTCATTGAAATTATTTTTCATTTGGAAGTGACATTTCCTTTTCTTGATTGGTGCCTCTCCAGTGCTGGTCTGAAGAGGGAGGTGGAGCTGTGGTTTGTTTCCTAGACTAGCACAGGTTGAGTGTCCTTTATGCAAAATGCTTGGAACTAGAGCTGTTCCAGGTTGCAGAACTTTCTAGATTTTGGAACGTTTTCACATTTCACATAATGGTACCTTGGGGATGGGCCCAGGTCCTTCACACCTTATGCAAGGTAATCTTGTGCCGTACTTTTAAATAACCTAGTATGTGAGACAACGTTTCCCAGTGTGGAATTTTTCACTTGTGGCATCATCTTGGCACTCAAAGCCTTTTGGATCTCAGAACATTTGGCTTTTAGATTTTGAGATCAGGGAAGCAGGGTGTTGTTTATCTTACCAGGCAAGGTGGCTTGAGTTTTTTGAGTCCTTTTCATCTGCACAAGCGAAAGCAGTGACCATGAAATGCAGCACCGGGCTGCTCATCCCCTGGAATTAGCCTCTAAGTGTCTGGTAAATGTGTCCGGATCCTGGCAGTGGCCTTTGTAGCTGCAGCTCAGCTGGCTGTGGCCCTAGTTCGCCTATAGCCACCGGATTCATCTTCCTGGCCGCTGGTTTCAGTGTAGTTGTTTGCAGATAGCTGATAAGATGGCCTACGTTTGTTTCTGATAACAGATCTGGGCTCCTTTGTGTGGGACTCAAAGCTTGCCACCATTTGCTGCAGCTGCATCGTTAGCCCCATCTTCCTGACATCCTCCTCAGCCTGTGGATCTTGCTCCCGACTTTGGTTTCCTTCCCCTCTCCTTGCTGATTCATGCTCATCCAGCCCAGTTGAATGTCCTGTGACTGCTCCCTCCTGACTGACTGATGGTTCTATGACGGCGACCTTGCCCTTCTTGTCACCAGCCTTACTGGTGCTCAGTGAGCCCCGTTTGTTTTATTTATTTTATTTTTTTTAAAGAGAGAGGGACAGTGAGAGAGAGAGAAAGAATCAATTTTATTTGGTACCTGCATCCTTAAGCACGCCAGGCAAGTGCTGTACCCGCTGAGCCACCGCTGCAGCCCCGGGAAGCACCTTTGGATGTCGATTTGTACAGTGATGAATCAACTCATTTGATTAGCCGGTGGGAAGTCGGTGATAATTCAAGTATTATTTTCTCAGCTGCCAACATGAGTCAGCACATTAGAAACACTCGAGTTGTCTGGAGAAAGATAAGTGTGTCTTGCATTCCTTAGGTTTGCATTTTTTAAAGTTCTTCCTGGAGATTATGAAATCCTTGCAACTCATCCCACCTGGCCATTGAAAGAGGTGAGTGTTTTGCTTGTCTATAGCCACACCAGTAATGTGCTAGTTTGGTGACAAGGGTAGGGAATTTCAGCTTATTGTGAAATGAGTTTATGGGTTTTCCAGATGTTGATGTACAAATAGTTGTGCGGGGGAGAGGGGTGGGGGATGGGGGGTGCTGTTTTTGAGGTGAAACCCCACTGCTACCACAGATGCCACCGGTGCTGGTTTCAGTTTTAGGTGACAGTGTTGCCCTCCTGCTGTGAAATAGCCCAGTTCTTAACCATTGCTATTTTAAGCTAAATCAACACCTGAAATGCCTCATGAGATGGATTTGTTGTTCTTTTTCAGTTTGAGACAGAAAGGAGAATGTATAAGAATGTTTATTGTAGACAGGCACAGTGGCTCCCTCCTGCCATCCCAGCAGCCTGGGAGGCTGCGGCAGGAGGATGGCAAGTTCCAGGCCAGCCTCAGCAACTTAGCAAGGCCCTGTCTCACAATAAAAAATAAAAAGGACTAGGCCTGTTGCTCAGTGGTGCAGCACCCTTAAGTTCAATCCCCAGCACACACACACACATGCAAAAACATGTACAAGGCCCCAAGTTCAATCCTCAGCCCTGAAAAAAAAATGTAGTTAACAACCTAAATGCCATAAGAATGGATTCTGAGAACGGATTGTGATTCCATCACATAGGAGAATTTGGTACAGCAGTAGTGAGTGCTCTGGAGCTGAATAACTACATTTAAAAACAGAGTTGAAGGAAATAAGATTGTAGGCACTCATGATGATGCTGTGTACGCATCCAGTCTTACGTAGAAAAATGAAGATGCATATAGTGAAGGCAGACACAGCATCCAGGGTGATCCTGACGGCTGTGGAAGGAGGAGGAAGGAGTTGGCGTCCACTGGGGTTTTAAATTATATTTCTTCTCTTTTATTTCTTTACCTCAACCTGAGTTTGATCCCTAATACCACCAATTAAAACAAAAGTTTTATTTAAAATTCAAGCGCCTACACATTACATATAACATATAGAATAAATTTTCAGGTTACGTTGTACGCTAATTGTATGTAGAAAGGAACTGGAGTTTATGAATGTAGATTATGTTGTCAAGCAAAGCCCGTGGTTAGAAGTCAGGGTAATGGTCACCGGTTGGCACTGTGGTCTCTGCTGGGAAGTGAATGGAGGGGCGCTTCTGGAACGTTGGTTCTGGGCTCACTATCTGGGTCCTGGTCACCCAGTGTGGTGTGTTCAGCATGCACAGTGTTCACCACACCATGTGCACAGAACATGTTCACTTTCTCTGCTGTAAATTCAAAAAGTTAAAAAGTGTACGCATTCCATTAAATGTGGAGAAGTACAATATTCTCATTGGAAAAAAATGGAGACTAAGGGATATAAGGGAACGGGGACAGAGTTAGAAATTTTGGAAGGTGAAAAGTTTAAAAGAAGTGAAATACCACTATATGGACACAGTGAGTGTTATTTACACTTCCTCCTTTCCTTTCTCTTCATTCTGGGCTCTGACAGGCGGTGGCAGTCATACCATGCAGCTGTCAGCCCACCAAATCCACGGCTTCTGGGTCCCTGCGTTCAGCCAACCTTAGGCTTTCCAATTGTGGATTGATGAAATTAAGAAAAGAAAGTTGCACACGTAGTCTTTGTTTTCTTGTCATTCCTTAAATAATGTAGTATAACACCTGTTTTTAGGGCATTTATGTTGTTAGGGATCATAAATGCTCTAGCGATGACTTGAGGTTTATGAAGGATGTGTGGAGGTTATATGCAAACATTACCCCAGTTTGTACGAGGGACTTGAGCACCTGTGGGTTTTGGTGTCTATGGGGTTCTGGACCCGTCCCCTGTGGTTGCTGAGCCAATCCCCGTGGATGCTGGGGGACAGTTGTGTATGCAGTTTTGTGCATTGCTTTTTCAGTGAATATTTTAGCTTGAGCATTTATGCATGTCCTTGTGTTGTTAGACGCTTTGAAAGTGTCTGTTTCTGGGAGTTAAACCCTTTTCCTTTCATAGGCAAGCACCACGGTGCGTGTCACCAACTCCAATGCCAACGCTGCAAGCCCCCTCATTGTTGCTGGCTATAATGTATCTGGCTCTGTTCGGAGTGATGGGGAGCCCATGAAAGGGGTGAAGTTTCTTCTCTTTTCCTCTTTAGTCACCAAAGAGGTAAGCAAAGAAAAGTAGAGAACAAGAGGTCGGGCGCCTGTGGGAGGTGGGGAGATGGCCGGCTAGGATCTACTGTGGAAGTTACAGGTGTAGGTTATTTATTGCCTTGATGTTTAACAACTTTGTGCGTCTCTACTGAAATTGGATGAATGCCCTGGGAGGCGTGGGGTTCAGTGGAAAACGCTCAGAGTTTGACATCAAATGAACCCAGGTTCACAAATGCTTCTTAGCAGCCATAGGAGTATGGGCCAGGCACTTGGCCTCCCTGAGACTTTCCTCATCTGGAGAACAGAGACCAGTTGTCAGGACAGACAGCCACATCCCTTTTCCTAAGAACATTATGTCAACTTTTAATCTTTCAACTTGAGTGTAAAGAGTTTGTTTCTTTTAACGTACAAATATGCCTTGGATTTTGGGGAAAAAATATATGTAGACATAAAACATAAAGCATATATGGAGACACAAAAGCTATCTAGCCCTGTGGTGTGGCTCTTCGGTGGTAACTGGAACATGTAAACAGTAAAGGGAGCCTTGTTCCCTGCATAGGATGTCATGGGCTGCCACGTCTCCCCAGTGCCCGGCTTCCAGCCCCAAGATGAGAGGCTGGTGTATTTGTGCTACACGGTCTCCAAGGAAGACGGTTCCTTCTCCTTCTACACCTTGCCAAGCGGGGCCTACACCGTGGTGAGTGCAGCAGCTCTCTGCTGGGTTTGTGTGCAATGCTTACGACACCGTGAGAGGGATGCCATTTGGGTGTCAAAGGAACAAGTGATGGCCTGCCCTTCTGTGAATATCTGTTTAGCGGTTTCAGGTTGAGCATTCCTGACCTGAAAATCCCTAATTTGAAATGGTCCAAAATCCAAAACTTTTTGAGCCCTACCTTGGTGCTGTAAGTGGAAAATTCCACACCATTGAGCTTTGTTTGCATGTACAGAATTATTAAAAATATTATCTATAAGTTACCTTTGGCCTACATGTTCTTTATAAGGCACAGGTGAAACGTGAATGGATTTCCTGATTGGCCGTGGGTTCCATCCTCAAGATATCTTGTTATGTATGTTGTGCAAGTATTCTGACATCTGAAAAGGTCTGCAGTGTGAAACAAGCATTTTGGATAAGGGAAACTCAGCCTGTACTTAAGGTGGGGCACTGCCCCCTTGTTAGTAACTGCACCCCTCAGGAGCAGCCGTAATAGGTGCAGGGCTTCCTCTTAAAATCATCAGCCATACAATTACAGTTCTTCTTGACCCGTCTGACCCCCGGTGTTTCGTGGGCTGCTGGATGGATGGCTGACGCTGACGGTGGCACCATGGTATTGGTTCTGGGTAATTAGTAGGCTCTCTCCCTGCAGGTTCCGTTCTACAGAGGGGAGAGGATCACCTTTGATGTTGCACCTTCCAGACTGGACTTCACAGTGGAGCACGACAGCCTGAAGATTGAGGTGAGAACTTCCTGTGTTCTGGGGAACAGGTGTTGGAGTTCCCGTCCCCGGGCACAGGTGATGCAAACATGTTTAAAAAAAAGTCAATATTTTATCCAGAAGGGCCGTTGGAAGAAAATGGGATCTTATACTGCAGTCTGCTTTAGCCCGGGATCCGCCATTTCCTCTCCCGTCTTGCATGAAGTCTCCATCTTAGAGGACTGAATTCCTCCATAGAGCTGCTTCATTCATTGGAATTTTTTGAATGCCAGTGGTCCTGTTCCAGGGCTGGGGCTATTGCAGTGACCAAAACAGGCCAAAATTCCCATCCTGTGGGATTTGTGTTCTGATGATGGAGAGAGTCAGCCGTGTAGATGGGAAGGTGGGAAATGTGTTGGAGGGTGATGTGTGATGATAAAGCCAGCAAGAGGTGGCGCAGTTCAGGGCACCTACACAGGTGTCTCATACATCCTTACTGTGAAGGGGACAATGAGTGAACCTGTGCTTCCATCCGAGGGGAGAATGTTCTGGGCAGAGGAAATGGCAGGTGTGAAGGCCCTTGGCTGGAGGAGAGGGAATGAAGGCAGAGGACGGGGAGAGAGGTCCGAGGTGATGGGGCAGATTGTCCAGGACCCAAGGCCCATGTGACCTGTTACTCTGGTGAGAATTGGCATCACTGGAGGGTTCTTAGCAAAGTGGAGGTATGGTTTCCTGGTTGCTGTGTTAAGGAGGTTTGCAGGGACTGCAGCGCCCGGGTGAGTTCAGTCGGTGTTCCTCCGTGGAGATGTCTCACCTTGCTCGGCTGAGGGAAATTGGGCTGAAGTGACTGAGTCTGCAATGGAGAAAACTTCAGGAACTGTTCTTTGGAGAGGAAAAAGAAGAGGAACAGTTGCATAAACTCTTTGTTAGTGGCTTAAGCTTTGAGACCACAGAAGAAAGTTTGAGAAACTACTGTGAGCAATGGGGAGAACGTAGAGACCGTGTGGTCATGAGGGATCCTGCAGGCAGAAGGTCAAGATGGTCTGTGTTTGTACTCTCTCATCCCTGGCTGAGGTTGCTGCCATGGTTGCAAGACCTCACTCAATTCACGGGAGAGTGGTTGAGCCAGAACGAGCTGTAGCAAGAGAGGAGTCTGGCAAACCTGGGGCTCCTGTGACTGAGAAAGCTGTTGGTGGAATTAAAGAAGATACAGAGGAACAGCACCTTAGAGGTGACTTTGAAGATATGGAAAACTTGATACCATGAGATAATTACCCATAGGCAGTCTGGAAAGAAAAGAGGCTTTGGCTTTGTTATTTTTGATGACCATGGTCCTGTGGATAAGATTGTGTTGCAAGAATACCACACCATCAGTGGTCACAATGCAGAAGTAAAAAAGGCTTTGGACAAGAAATGCAAGAAGTCCAAAGTTCTGGGAGTGGAAGAGGAGGCAACTTTGGTTTTGGAGATTCCCATGGTGGGTGGGATTTTTTGTACCAGGACCAGGAAGTAACTTTAGAGGAGGATCTGATGGATATGGAAGTGGAAGTGGGTTTGGGGATGGCTATAATGGATATGGAGGAGGATCTGGAGGTGGCAGTTTTGGAGGTAGCCCTGGTTATGAGGAGGACGAGAAGGTGGCGGAGGACCTGGATATGGCAACTAGGGTGAGGGCTACTGAGGTGGTTATGACAACTAAGAAGGAGGAAATTACAATGATTTTGGAAATGGTAACCAGTAACCTTCTAACTACAGTCCAATGAAAAGCGGACAACTTGGTGGTAGCAGGAACATGGGTGACCGTATGGTGGAGGACAGTGTGGTCCAGCGGGCAATGGAGAAAGTGGGGGTTATGGTGGGAGGAGCCGATGCTGAGCTTCATCCTATTTGCCATGGCTTCTCTGTGTAAAGGAGAGGACGGGAGCCCAGAGGTAACCGAACAGCTTCAGGTTATTGGAATAACAGTGTTGAGGAAGCGCTTACCAGCCATGCATAAAAGTGCAGTGAGGTGGCAGAAGTCGCGGGCAGGTGCGGAGGGCCATTTTGTGAGTTGATTGGATTGATAACATTACCTTACTGAGGAGGAAAGGTCATTAAAAAAATGCCTTGGAGACAGTGTTTTTAGCTTTTAATTGTTTCTTTCTGGTGGTCTTTGTAAAAGTGTAGAAGCGTTCCTTCTTGGATAATGTTAAATTTGTAAGTTTCAGGTGACATGTGAAACCTTTTTAAAGATTTTTTTCAGAGTTTTGAAAAGCTATTAGCCAGGATCATGGTGTAATAAGACATAACATTTTCCTTTAAAAAAATTCAAGTGCCTGTGTAGAGTTAAGCTGCTGTACATTGATGATTTCATGAAATAATTCTAAAGGGGGAAACCCCAAAAGTTTGTGGGGGCAGGTGTCAGCTGGAGAGTGGTTTGGGGCAGTGGCGTAACTAGGTGAGAACTGGCAGAGCTCCGATCCTGGTGATGAAAAGGGACCTTGAAGCAGCCTCGTCAGTTTCCTAAGACCCTAAAATAGGCGTAATCACAGTTTTTGTCATATTTATGTTGTCCTTAATTACAGAACTAGAAAACAGTTACTGTAGAAAATTTGTGGATGGAGCAAATCTCCGAAGAAAATGACAGTCTTTCCTAAGTGGACCGCCCAGCGTTAGAATTATTGAAAAAAGGACATTTTAGCTGGTTTTGTTTTTGTTTTTTTTTTTTAAGAAAGAGGGGACAGTGAGAGAGAGAGAGAGAGAGAGACAGAGAGAATCAATTTTTATTAAGTTTTTCACGTGGCTTTTGTCGCTCTGAGACTTTGTTGTGTAGGTGGTGCTGGGGTTTGAACCCGTGTACTTGCGCACGCCAGGCAAGCGCCGTAACCGCCCTGGAGCCCCCGCTCCAGCCCTTAGCTGTTTTTTTTAAAATGTTACATGCGGCAGTGCGGACAGTGCCCTGTGAAGTGCGTGTGAGTGCAGGAGCTCGCTTTGAGGCAGGCATGGGGGGAGCTGGCTCGGCCATTTAGGATTCAGGGGACCGTCTCTTCTGTGTGCTGGAAGGGGAGCAGGGTGAGGAGATGAAGCCTTCGCTTCCTCAGAGGGCATGAGGAAGCGTGGAGACTGGTAGGAGAAAGCCCTTCCCAGATCATGGTCAAAGGCGTTTGTAAGCAGCAGAGGTGAGTCTGAAGGGTGAGGCCTGTGGGTTCCATGAGGTCAGGGCCCATCCATGTCTTCTTGATGTTTCCCCGGAGGCAGTTTCAGTGCCTGGCACGCATTGAGTGCCTCAGAAGAAGGACCTCTGTTGGTGTGTGGGAGTGGGCAGGCGGGTGGGTGGAGCACGCGGCGTTGGGAGGTCACGGGCTGCTGCATAGGAAGGTGTTCCAAGCACTGCTGTGCCCCTGCAGCTGTTCTTGCGTTCATTCATTCAGGAGTCATTTATTGAGTGCCTGCTGCGCACCACGTGAGGAAGGCAGAAAAGCTCCTGTCTTCAGGGAGCTTATGTTCCGGTAGGAGAGAGAAATCAAACAAGGTTGTTTCAGGTATTGGTAGGGTTGATGATGATACTGAATTGGGTTAGCAGTAGGAAAGCTGAGAGGTCAAAGATCAAGGTGGCTGGAGCTCTGTGATTCCAGAGAGCCCAGGGTAGTGTCCACAGCGAGCAGGGCACAGCCACAGTTGGACCAGACACAGGGGCGTGAATGGTGGGTGCAGCCCTGGGCCTGGCAGGGCTTGAGTACCAGCTGTGGGGAAAGTGGGGGGGGGCACTTGGACCTTTCAGAGTTGGGTCACAGGATGGGTTGATGCTGGCAGGCTGGGGTGGGGCTCTGGGGTGATCCAGGGATTTGCTCTTGGGCACCTGGAGGAAGGAAGGTGGATCAGGCAGGAGGGAGCCAGGCTGGGGAAGCTGCCACATGCCTGAGGCTGTGTGAGTGGCCTCTCAGTTGGAAAGTGAGTTGCTGGATCTTTCTCATTCAACTGTTGAAGGAACATCAGGGTGCTGGGAATGCAGTAGCAGACACTGGGAAGGTGGGAGAGAGCCTGGCTGGACGCAGGGAGTGTGGGAGTGTGGGCAAGAGGCAGCCCTTGCAGAAGCCCAGGCTCACGGCTCTGTATCCCATTCCTCATGTTCCAGCCTGTGTTCCACGTCATGGGATTCTCTGTTACTGGGAGGGTCCTTAACGGACCCGAAGGAGAAGGTGTCCCGGAGGCGGTGGTCACTCTGAACAATCAGATCAAAGGTGGGTACACGCGATGGCCTTGGGCCTGCTTGATGGGCTAGTTTTAGGTCCTGGAGAGAAGTGGAAAGGAGCAGATCCCAAGGACACCAGCTTTTGTCTCACGCGCTCTTGTGCACCTGCTCTGTTTGTGTTTTTGCTTCATAGTCAGAACAAAAAGCGACGGCTCCTTCCGCCTGGAGAACATAACGACGGGGACATACACCATCCACGCTCAGAAGGAGCACCTCTACTTTGAGGCCCTCACCATCAAAATTGCTCCCAACACTCCACAGCTGGCTGACATCATTGCCACAGGGTGAGCTTGTCACGAGCAGGCTGGGGAGTGCCAGCCTCCCAGTGGCAGAGGAGAAAAGCCCCTCCTGTTGGACCGCGTGTCTCTGCCAAGGACCCCTTCAAAGTCGAGATGGGTCTGTTAAGTTAGGGAAATTTTCCACCTCACATCTGCGAGGCATTTTTTTACCTAAGCCTGGAGGATGTTGGAAGGTGACGTAATGGGTTGGTGGAGGTTTGTTGGGAGCGCTTCTGGCTGTATAGTTAGTGATCTGGGTCCAGGAGGGGACGTGTGTGGTGAATTTATGCTGTTTTGCCATCTGAAGCAAGATTGTGTAGTTCAAAGATCCTGGGCGTTGGAGTCGGATCTTGGGTTTTTCTCTCCCCTACAGGGAACCTGCAGAGTGGGGAATCTGCTGTGTTTTTGACAGGGACAGGGGCTCTGTGCCTGTAGTTTAGGAGGAGCGGTGCAGGGGCAGATTGGGAGGGAACAGCCTGAGCAGAGGCATGCACAGGGTAGGCGAAGGAAAGTGACCAGACTGGAAAGGCCACTCCACCCTTGGTGATGACAGGGGCTGTCTCCTCTAGGGCTGAGGGGCCAGGAATGGTGCTGAGCATCGAGGTAGCTTTTGATTTTGTCTTCAGTAGGCGAATTAGTCCGTTTTCCACTACCAATAGCATGAGATCATAGCCTGGGTGGATTAGACCACAGAGCAGGTGTGAGGTGGAGGGGTGGATCTGGTGATGGCCTTGCTGGCAGTCCTGAGCTAGTGCAGGGCATCGCGTGGCAAGAGAGGGTGTGTGGGGACCAGGCCAGGGTGCGTGGGGACTAGGCCAGGCTGAGTGGACAGGGTGCGTGGGGCCTAGGCCAGGAACATGAGAACAGCTGACAAGGGAAGTCAAGGACAGGTTGGAAAGACAGAAGGTCCCAGATTGAAGGGCAGTGGCCATGGGTGCCAGCAGCTGCCCAGGAGAGAGGCGTTAGGCAATGAGGGTTCGCCTTTGGCCACGTGGGTCTGTAGGACCACTAGGTGGAGCTCCTTAATAGATGCCTGGATGGATCATGAATCCTGACGCTTGGGTTGCAGGCAGCAGCCCTCAGGTAGACGAGAGCAGGTGGAATTAGACACACAGTGGATGGAAATGGGTGCTAGCACTTAAGGGGTGGCCCAAGTAGGACCTAGCATGGGTGGGATTGTAGGAGCAGGCATTTTGGTACTAGGTAGCACTCATCATGGAAGCAGGGAGCTGAGCTCTAGAAAATGCAGTCACTGGTTTGGTCACTGAGGAGGCCACGGTGACCCTTTTCTATGGACAGGTGGAGGTCAAGGTCAGGTCAGGGAGTTGGTTCATTGTGATTGGGAGACGAGGAAGCAAATCACTGTCTGATAAAAATTCTTGGATTTAAGCCATCTCCCCCATCTCCCCTCCTTGCCCCTGAACATTTTTGAGCAGCTGCTCTGGGCCAGGCACTGTGATAAAAGCCAGGAATCCAACCAGGAACTGAAGCAGCGTGAGGATGGGGCTCCCGTGTCATCAGGCGGTGGGCTGAAGACGAGCGCGTTTGCGATTATAGATTGTGAGAGCACACCGTGGGAGACCAGGGCGCTCTGGGAGGACCTCAGGGGGATGGGGAGCCCTGGAAGCCTGGGTTCCTGAGAGGACGTCACGGGGAGGGGGAGCCTTGGAAGATGTCTGGGTTCCTGAGAACTTGGGGAAGACTAAGGGAACTACAGGGCTTCCTGAGCAGGGCAGCAGCCCCTTCAGAGCCCTGGAGGGGACAGCAAGGAGCAGGCAGCCTACAGCGGGGTTGTTGGAGGCGGGGCGAGGGCCCTTGAGAACTGTCAAGGGAGTATATAGATGGTGATGTTGGTTTTTTTTTTTCTTTCTGGCTGCTGGGTGAAGAAGGGATTGGAGGGCAGGCAGAGTTTAAGTTTTGGGTCCGGGACAGGAGGCTGTGGCAGGTGTCTGGAGGAGACACCGTGGTGTCTGGGACGAGGGTGCACAGTGGGGAGGGAGGAGCAGGTGGATTTGACAGGTCAGGTACAGAGAGATGCTGGGCCTCTGCTGCTGGAGCCCACGCCTCTTTTTGAGCAAAGATGGGGAGATTATATTAATATGATACAATTAAATATGTATGTATTTTCTTCTTTAAAGCAGAGTATTGGGAAAAAGAAAGAAAACTTAAATTGGTTGAGCATCTTTGGAAAAACTGATTATTTTGCAGTGTGTGGGGAGGGAGGCACATTTGTCTTTTTAATACGTTGGCATATCTTTGCTTTTCTTTTTTAAAAAATTATTTCCCAGTTTATTTGAAAAACAAACTCTTTGACTTTAATCATATAGATGCCTCATTATATACCAAGATTACCAGTTTTTGCCTATAAATGTATTAGACCCTGTTGAAAGAGTTTATTGAATCTTTAAGGACTTGCACCAGCTTTTTAGTGTTTTTCCAAATGAAAAGCTAATATCAGTTTGAGGTGGAGGGCACTGGGGCGTTTCTCTTCAATGGCGGGCACGAGCTGGAAGTAGATCTTATGGTTATGGTGTTTACAGTTGAGGCAGGTAGGGAGCTTCACCTGGGAACAGGGGAGGTTTGGTGTCCTTTGGCAGGTGGATGGGACGGTGTGGAAGAGCCGTAAGAGTGACCTCATCAGTTTTCCCTTCCTGTCCTTTCATCCTGAAGCTTCATGGCAGGGGAATATGAGGGCCAAAGTTTTACTCCACATCAGGGACTGGCAAATTTTTCTGCCAAGAACCAGAGAATAAATGTTTCAGGTTTCATGAGCTGTGTAGCCTTTCTGATGAAGACCGCGGTAGCAGTTTGTGAGTGGGCGTGGCTGCGTTCCAGTGACCTTCAGCTTGCGTGTCGTTGAGTTTTTATGTGTTGTGAACTATTACCATCCTTTTGATATTTTTCCCTCTTACAACCACTTAGAGGGTAAGAGCCGTCCTTGGGCTGTGGTCCGTACAGAAGCAGGTGCTGGGCCAGACTCCCTGTAGGCCGTGGCACATTGGCCCCTGCGTGGGTGGCGAGCAGGAAGTGGCAGCGGAGCCTCTGCCTACCCTAGATCTCATGTCACAGCTCTGCCATTTTGTTCCTTCCACTGTTTTCCTTTTGAAACGGAGTGGTTATTCCAGCACTTAGCATACCCGGTAATTGTCATATTCAGCGTTCCTTACTATCTTTCTGTCAAAGAGAACGACTGATTTTTCTCCGAAGCGATTGTTTAGGTGTAGAGAGTACAGCCTGGTGAGTGGAAGGGGCGTGTGTGGGCTCCAGCTGTGATTGTCCTCGCTTTCCCACAATGGCCCAGAGCTCAGGATGGTGGCCTTTGCTGGTCTTCCTCAGGAGCGGAGGTGCCTTGCCCGTGTCTCCGGAGGGACGTGGGGAAGCACGGTGCGCACTGTCCTGCTGGCCTCTCCAGTTGCAGGGTTTTTCAGTCCTTAAGTGCTCCTGTGGCTTCCAGCTCCCGAGGAGCTCAGTGCCCCTCCCTGTGCAAATCTCCCTGTTGGCTTTTACCTGTGCACTGTGTCTAATCACACGCAAGGGATGCGTCTGGCCCTACCTTGTTTGGTGGCCTGGTTGATGGCACTGTTCCTCAGGCGGTTCCAGGCTCTTCACTGGCAATGATGCATTCACCTGAAGCATGAAGCATTTTTTTTTTTTAAAGAAAGAGGGGACAGTGAGAGAGAGAAAGAGAGAAGCATTTTTATTTAGTTTTTCATGTGACGTTCATTCCTCGGACACTTCATTGTGCACGTGGTGCTGGGGTTTGAACTCGCGTACTCACGCATGCGAGGCAAGTGCTGTAACCGCTGAGCCACCGCTCCAGGCCCCCCCCTCCCCGCAAAGCATTTTTATTACCTGCAGATTTTCTGAAATTTGCTTCTGGAGAGGGGCCTTGCCAGATGTCCCCCAGAACACACACAGCCCCACCATGGGCTCCCTCTGCAAAAACGAGGCCCACTCTTCCTCCTGAAGGTTGCTGGTTCACGCGGTGCTCACATGGGCTGCCCTCCGTCTCTGGTCAGCTGGAGCTGGTCTTGGGCACAAGGGGGGTTGCTGAGGGTCTCTCCGCTGCGATCGGGTTTTCAAACTGCGATACGTGGTCTTGTTGCAGGTTCAGCGTCTGTGGTCAGATATCAATCATCCGTTTCCCTGACAGCGGCAAGCAGATGAGTAAATACAAAGTGGTTCTGTCGTCTCAAGACAAGGACAGACCTCTGGTCACCGTGGAGACAGATGCTCATGGCTCATTCTGCTTTAAAGCAAAACCAGGGACCTACAAAGTCCAGGTGTGAAGAGTTTTGGTTTTTTTAATTAATTTATTTAGAGAAGGACAGTGAGAGAGAGAGAGAGACAGAATCAATTTTTATTGAGTTTTTCGCATGGTTTCGTTGCTGACACTTAGTTGTGTACGTGGTGCTGGGGTTTGAACCTGTGTACTTGCCTGTGCTGAGCAAGCGCTGTAACCACTGAGCCACTGCTCCAGCCCCAGGTTTTATTTAAAAATAAATAAAGAATAAAGCACTGATTTCAAGAGTGTTGAGCTACGCTGGGGTTTGAGAAGGGGCATCTCAGTCCCTGGCTGCATTCCTGCGTGGCGTGGTGAGTGGATGGACAGACACCCAGCTCAGCACTAATGCAGAGGCTCTCCTCCGGTCATTGTGTGTGTTAGGGACAAGTGTCAGGCTGCCAATCACGCGTCCAGGCTCTCGGGCTCTGGCTGCTCTGGAATAGCCACAAGTCCAAGAGGACGGCAGATCGGGCTGTTTACTAAGGCAGCTCAGTGGCAGTGCAAGCACTTGCACGGGGCCTGGCTCCTGGACCCAGGACTGAATGGAGCTTCTATTCGCTGCCTTGCCCTAAATGGAGGACAAGTGGACAGGAGCTGTGTGACTTGTCCATCCAGGCAGGCAGAGAAGCGGGGAGCCCTGGCATGCGGCCTCACCTCAGCGGGGAAGGGCCTGAGCATGGGGACAGGTGGGCAGGCGTTGGGGCAGGAATTTCCCCTCAGACTGTGTTCTCCTCTGGGGCAGAGCGGGATCCCTCCCTCTGTGGGGACACAGAGTAGGGGCTAAGTCCTCCTGTGCCCACTGAACACTGGGTGTGCGGATCTTCGGCTGCCTTCCTTAGATGCCAGCTGGTTGTTTAGATGGCCTGCTGAGGCAGTACCCAGGGGCTTTTCCAAGGAGGGGCTCTTCGGTCCCATCATCTGTTCTAGGAGTAGAGTGGGTGACCATTGTCCCTTCTCCCTTTCCTCCTGCTTCCTGGGGAAGGGCACAGGGAAGGAAAGGGAGAAGAAAGGACCTCATCCCACCAGGGCCTCCACGTGGTGCCTCGATGACCTGGAACCTGGGAAAGGGCTGGGTCCAGCCTGGCTTCCAACATTGTGTGGGTACTGGGGTCAGCATGGGTGCCTTCTTGAAGAATTTGGTGCGTCCTGTAGGACTGATGAAGGCTGTCTTTCTGCACCTGAGTGGCAGTATGTCTCTTCACCCAGGTTGTTCATGGTTTTGTTGAGACTGTAAAACTGGGCCTGGAAGTTGACCTTTGCCCTTCAAAATCTGCTTAGTTTGGGGCCCAGACAAATATTCTCATGCCCCATGGGCCCGGGGGAGAGCCTCGTGCACCCTAACATCAGGCCTCGTCTTTCTGCAGGTGGTGGTTCCCGAGGTGGAGACCAGAGCAGGGCTGATGTTGAAACCCCAGCTGTTTCCTCTCACTGTGAGCGACAGGCCCGTGATGGATGTGGCCTTTGTGCAGTTCCTGGCCTCTGTTTCTGGGAAAGTCTCTTGTTTGGGTAAGGTGTCAGTGAAAGCAAGAGCAGATAGTTTGGAAGCAGTCAGCAGAGGGTGGGGCTGGGGCGGCCTTTCCTGGTCGGGCAGCGTCCATGGTGTGCGCTCTTCCTGCAGAGGGCTTGGGGCCTCCGTTGCACGTGGTTCTTCCTGAATCAATGCCATGGTGAGTCACCAGAAACATTCTGGAATGTTTTGCTTTGGCTTTGGAAGGAAACCAGGTGTCTTTCTCTCTTGACTGAAAGGAGGGTGGAGTCAGGCCAGGTTTCAGTCCTAGCTCTTGTCCTCCCAGCTGTGAGACTGTTAACCTCAGTGTTTTGCCTGTGAAGTGGGAATACTGTCCCCCAAGGTTTCTGAGGAGGCTGGGAAATGGTCCTGTCGCATGGCAGCGTGATGTAATGGTGAGGAGCTGAGCCACTGGAGTCTGGTTCCAGGGGCTGCACCCCAACTGTGCAACCTGGGGCAAGTTGCTTAACCTCTCTGTGCTTTTGAGTCCCTCCCCTATGATGTGGAGATGACAGTTCTGAGGATCAGATGAAACTGTGCTGAGAACACAGGAGGGCCATGTCCGTCTTCCCTGTTGTTGGTGACATTGTGTAAAGGTGTAAAATGCACTTTCAGTAGCTGTCCCCTCTGCTCTCTGGCTCCTGTTGGTGCTGCATAAACGTTACTCCCGTCTGATCTTGTCACCATAGGTGCTCTATAATTGCTGCATTTCTTTCCCTCCCTTCTCCCCTGGCTCAGACCGGAGCATGCACAGAACTGTGGTCCTCTGGCCTTGTGCCCTCTTGCTCCAGGAAGACTTGTTTGAATCGGGTTGGTGCCTGTGAGCTCTGAAGCTGCTAGGTCCCGGAGGAGCCGCTGCGTGTGAGACTGTGCTTACGGTTTGGGCTGGCAGTCACGAGGCCCTTCTGTCTTCTCTCTGCAGACACCTGCGGTGACCTTTTAGTGACCCTGCAGTCCCTGAGCCGCCAGGGCGAGAAGCGGAGCCTCCAGCTCTCCGGCAAGGTCAACTCCATGACTTTCACATTTGACAACGTGCTCCCTGGAAAATACAAAAGTAAGAACTGAACGCCACACTTGCTCCTTCCTGCACTTCCCCCGTCCCAGTTCTCAGGCCTGTGGCGGTGGCTGCCGGGTGTAACATTGGCCGTGTGACTGACTCCTACCCCGGCAGGATGACCCACCCACCATGTCTGGGGGGGCGTCTGTCTGAGCTCTGAATGCCAGCGGGGAGAGTGGACGTAATTCCACCTGTTACCAACCCTTAGCTGCAGGGTGACCTTGGTAAATTGCATGGTCGCCGAGATGCAGGTTTTAAAGCTGCACCGAGACTAGTTTTCTCATCTGTAAGATGGGCACGGTACAGCCTTCCCGAGAGTGTGAGGGAGACAAAGCTTGTGAAGCCCCTTGCAGGGCGCTGGTCTGCAGTAGGTGCTGCCAGCGGAAGTCCCCCCGCCTGCTCTCCTCAGGAAGCCGCCTCCAGCCTCTGCTTCTGCTTTTTCAAAAATCAGCTTGGACCTGCTGGCTGTAAATAGCCTTTAAAGTAGATTTCTTTTTCTGTCTACCGGGCACTGGCAGACTGCTCTGGGTCTGCCTCCTGGCTTTTGTAACTATAAAGTTTCATAGAATACAGCCACACCCATTTGTTCCCGTCTTGACCATGGCTGCTTGTGGGCTACAGCTACGAGTCAAGTAGTCCAGACCCAGAGCTGAAGATAGGATGGGTCCCATGCACCTGTAGTCCCAGCCACTTGGAGCCTGAGGCAGGAGGATCTCTGGAGCCTGGGAGTTTGAGGCTGGCCTGGGCAACGTAGCAAAACCCCATCAAAAGAAGGTCTGAAGAAAAATGTGCTGACCCTGAAAGACACTGGTACCTGCCTTGCCGTGGGTCTTTCTGTCCATTTGGTGTTCGCTGTTGGTGACGTCACTGGTCACTAGTTGAGTTTTTCTTTAGTGGTAGTCTGCTCCAAGCATTGCTAGCAGTGTGTGCGTTGGCAGATGCACCCGCTTACAATTCGTGGGTGCGAGTGTGTGGGTGGTGAGCTGTTGCCCACGCCCCTCTGTGGCGCTTGCCTTCAGTCAGCATACTGCAGGAGGACTGGTGCTGGAAGAACAAGAGCCTGGAGGTGGAGGTCCTGGAAGATGACGTGTCGGCGGTGGAGTTCCGGCAGACGGGCTACATGCTGAGGTGCTCCCTGTCCCACGCCATCACACTGGTACGCTTGGCTTGTGGAACACTGTGATCACAGTCAAGTCAGGTGGCCGGTTCTGCCCTCCATTTGGCCACCTGGTAGGAGAAGCACAGGCGGGAAGCGTGTCAAGTCCCTGGGGGGAGATGCCTGTCTGTACTGGGGGTCGCCCTGACCTGGCCCTGCACTAGATCTTACTGTCACTTTGGGGAGCCTGTCGCTGTCGTGAACGGCAAGTGGCTTTGTGCTTTAGGGGCAAGTTCATGTACTGTTTCTGAGACTCAGTTTTCTCCTTTAAAATTTAAATCAAAATACCCACTTTTTAGGTTGCAGGGAGGTCTCGGGAATTTCTTGGTGTTCAGTATTTTCTTGGCTTACACTGCTCATGTGCATTAAGAGGTTCAGTTGAGGGCTGGAGCGGTGGCTCTGCAGTTCCTGTGCTTGCCTGGCAT